>SJYF01001684.1:1044581-1058805 GCA_006410515.1 Procapra przewalskii
AGCCTTTGACTGTGTGGATCACAATAAACTGTGGAAAATTCTGAAAGAGATGGGAATACCAGACCTCCTGACCTGCCTCTTGAGAAATCTGTATGCAGGTCAGGAAGCAATAGTTAGAACTGGACATGGAACAACAAACTGGTTCCAAATAGCAAAAGGAGTATGTCAAGGCTGTATATTGTCATCCTGCTTATTTAACTTCTATGCAGAGTACATCATAAGAAACGCTGGGCTGGAAGAAACACAAGCTGGAATCAAGATTTCCAGGAGAAATGCCAGTAACCTCAGATATGCAGATGATACCACCCTTATGGCAGAAAGTGAAGAGGACCTAAAGGGCCTTTTGAAGGTGAAAGAGGAGAGTGGAAAAGTTGGCTTAAAGCTCAGCATTCAGAAAATGAAGATCATGGCATCCGGTCCCATACTTCACGGGAAATAGATGGGGAAACAGTGGAAACAGTGTCAGACTTTATTTTTGGGGGCTCCAAAATCACTGCAGATGGTGACAGCAGCCATGAAATTAAAAGACGCTTACTCCTTGGAAGAAAAGTTCTGACCAACCTAGATAGCATATTCAAAAGCAGAGACATTACTTTGCCGACTAAGGTCCATCTAATCAAGGCTATGGTTTTTCCTCTGGTCATGTGTGGATGTGAGAGTTGGACTGTGAAGAAGGCTGAGCGCCAAAAAATTGATGCTTTTGAACTGTGGTGCCTCTTGAGAGTCCCTTGGACTGCAAGGAGATCCAACCAGTCCATTCTGAAGGAGATCAAGCCTGGGATTTCTTTGGAAGGAATGATGCTAAAGCTGAAACTTCAGTACTTTGGCCACCTCATGTGAAGAGTTGACTCATTGGAAAAGACTCTGATGCTGGGAGGGACTGGGGGCAGGAGGAGAAGGGGAGGACCAAGGATGAGATGGCTGGATAGCATCACGGACTCGATGGATATGAGTCTGAGTGAACTCCGAGAGATAGTAATGAACAGGGAGGCCTGGAGTGCTGCGATTCATGGGGTCACAAAGAGTCGGAGACGACTGAGCTACTGAACTTGACTTGAACTTAATGTGGCCATAGCCTTTTTTCATTAACAAACTAAATCCTGATCCTATGTGCAAACTCAAAGCTGGAGCCTGTAAGAGAGCAAATTAAAAGCCTTAAAAGTCTTTTAAGTCTCTCGGGACCAAATCAGCTTATCAGTTTGGGCCTACTGAGGCTCTGTTTTAAGTTTATATAAAGGCTGGGCAAGTTCCCCATAACCTGGAATCCAAATGCAGCAACAGCCTGTAATGCCCAAGAATTCTGTCAATTGTCTTAAAGTCATATTTTGCTCGTTTATGAATTTCAGACAATAAAGTATAAAGATTAGACACTTATTATTCATATATCTTGAACAAGTCTCCATTTATCATTTGATTTTTTACACCCAAAATAGGAGTGTTGTATGTACTGTTACAGGGAATTAATAACCCCTGCTCCTTTAAATTCTCAATAATGGGATTTAACCCTTCCTTAACACCTTTAATGGATACTGCTTTTGATGTGAAAATAGGGAGGGTCTTTGAGCTTGATAAAGACAGGAACAGCATTTTGTGCTCAATCCACAGTTTTTCAGTCAGTTCACACTTTAGGATTTACATTTTGTTCAGTTAATGAGAAAGAGCAGGCTCCATATTCATGAAAACACAGTCCTAGACCTTGCTCACTATATTACTCCCCAGAAGGGGTGAGGGAGACTCTGGCACAATCAGAAACTCTTGAGAAAACAGCACAGAATCCCAGTTGCAACTTAAAGGATGACTGACATAATAATGTTTGGCTCATCCAGACAGTCACATTATGGTAGTAGATCAGGAGGAAAGCAGGCCAGGGGCTTTGGTGAGCACAGAGAAAGTTGCCTCAGTGTCCAAAAGAAATTGACTGATTGACCACCCCACAGTTATTAATATCTGGGTTTCCTCGGGTGTAATTAGAAAGGGAGCTTGTGTCGGGACCCCCAGGAACCTTCAGTACTGACTGTCTTGAGAGTCTGACCTCAGGGGCCTACACCTCAGAGGGCAGTCTCTTCTCCAGTGTGGTCCTTTGCAGACTGGATACGGAGCCAGGGTTGGCTTAGATGCCTGCAGGCAATCCCACTTGAGATGTCCCTCCTTTCCACAGTAATAACAAGTCCATCCCTTTTCACCTGGGTTCCTCTGGGCATTTTTCTCAGGCTGTTTCAGAGCAGATCTAACAGCCATTGTTGGGGGTTCAGTGTTCTGCCTTGTTCTTTTTAGCCTCTTATTTTGCAGCTTATATTCTCTACCATAATATACCATGTGAGCCAGCTGTAACACTTTCTAAAGACTGATTTGGTCGAAACACCTGTTTTTGTAACTTATGGCAGATATCTGGAGCTGAATGAGTGAGAAACCTATCTTTTAAGATCATTCCTCTTTCTGCACTTTCAAGATCAACATCAGTAAACTTGTGGAGAGCCTCCCATAGTCTATCTAGGAATTTACCAGAAGTTTCCTTCTCTCCCTGTTCTATATCAGCCAACTTAGCATAGTCTAAAGTCTGAGTGTGCTTCCTTAAGTTCTTCAAGAAGACATCCAGCAAAGTGGCTCTATTATAGGAACCACTTGGTTCCCAGTAGGAAGGAGAGCTATTTTTGTGTTCCCTCTTTCCCCTTGTCTCACGTTCAGGTCGTTCATCTCCGAAAGTAGTAGCTTCCCCCAAAACTCAAGTTTTTGAGCCGGGAATCAGTGTCTATTCCAAGACATATATTGCATCTCACCAAGTAAAGTCATAAGGTAAATTTAGTCCTGTAAAGTCTTCTATGTACTTTTTGGATCCTCTAAATAGTCTCAACTGCAATTGGGACTGTTTGAAATTTTACCGAGACTGAGGCAACCCCTCCTATAAGGGTGCCCTGAATCTCAGCCTGTTTAGTTGGGACGCCCAGATAAAGAAGCAAAGTTAGAGAAGAGGAGGGAGCTGAAGGTTTCACACCCATATCTGTACCCTTAGGACATAAGTCGGACATGTCTCACAGAGATATAAAGAAGAATTCAAAAGGCACTTCTATCCATTTCCCTTATGTTCTACAGACCCAGTCTAGTTGTAAAACAGTAATAATTGAGATCCTTCAACAGGTCAGCATTCCCCGTCTAAAGAACAATTCAAAAGGCACTTCTATCCATTTCCCTTATGTTTACAGACCCAGTCTAGTTGTAGAACAGTAATAATTGAGATCCTTCAACAGGTCAGCATTCCCCGTCTTCCAAATGATGCTGTTGCCATTCTGTATCACAGAAGATCAGGAATGTCTTTTTAAACTCTGGGGATCAAACTTGTCCTAGCATTTTTTTTAAATATACTTTTAAAGAGTGACTTTAAAACTGCTAGCTCCCATCTGTAAGAGAGAAAAAAGCGGCATCCAGAGCTGTGGCTTTTTATCACCTGAAGTGTCCCTCCCTGCTCTGGGTGGGGGTGTAGACAGACTTTCCACCAAAGCTTTCCTTCCCTGGTCAGTCTGTCCTTTACCAATGCAGGCGCCATACTCATTCATCCCTCCCAGTTCTACCACCGAGGTGGGGTGGAGATGCACCAGGGACAGACCTGATGGCACTTGAGATTGATTTAGTTCCTTACCACCAACACCTTTGTTTGATTTACCCTTTTCCTCTGATGCAAACTTTTTGGAATGCCTCCCGAGCTAGTACTACCAGGGGAGCATCCGTCTCTCATGTGCCCGTGCACATTCCTGAGTCCAGTCCTGGCTGCTGTAGAAGCAGCGAGTCGTAAGAGGATGAACAACGACCAGGACGGCCCTTCTGAGCATCACCACAGCAGTGTGTGTGATACCAAAAGAGGTGTAGATGGTCTGCCGGCGAGGAAAGTGATTTTTGTCCTCAAGCTACTGGGGCCAATCGTTCAAGTTCACTTCCACAGCTTCACACAAGAAATATCTAAGGAGTTGAGACGGAAGCTATCAGAGAGTCTTCTCTGGTCTGCTAAGAGCTAGCGCTACCCAAGGAAGAAGCCCATTGCACTTCCAAGCTGACCAGATCCCACAATTCCTGATCTGTGTCTTCAAAAACCTCATGGTCACCAGCAGTGCCCCTATCCACATCGATCAGAGGCATAGCCATGACAAAGACTCACTTTCAGGTCGCTGGTCCCTGAGGCAGGCAGTCAGAGAGTGACCTCTAGCCTGAGAGATATTCCTGGAACTAGAGTTCTGCCTCACTCCCAAACATGCTCCTGTAACTTTCTAGCAAGGCTTGCCTAGTTCAGCAAGGCTAAGTGCTACATATGGGGGGGTCCAAGTAAAAGTACACAGTAACAGCATGGATCACAAGACCCTTGAAAGTCTATGATCTGACTGATTAGGTTAGTGGTTGAAATTCCCCAGGAAATTACTAAATGGTCAAAGAAACCAGGAAAAGCTGACTGAGAAGGGAAAGTTTGGTCTACACACTTTGCCCATCTCTGGCTGCTCCCCTCGCGGGGACACTGGGTGTCTCTTGGCATTGGCAGGTGGGTATAAAGCCCCGACAAGGCACCCCTTTTAGGGCTTCCTTCAGTCATTATAAGGTACTGTGAAACCACAGAGCAGGGCTCATCACATGCTTTGCACAGGATGTGTCATTCATTCACTCAAGCACACCCTGGAGTTGGTAAAGTAAAGCAGAAAATGTGAATACTGAAAAAGCAGAGAGGCTAGAGTTCTGAGTGATCTTACCTTGTTCTGAGGATCCCGGACGAGCCCCCAAGATGATAGTTTACAATGAACGATGTCAGATTCGTGATCTCAGAAGATTTAGCTTCAGGACCAGGGACCAGGTTTGATCATTCAAGAGCTCTTGTATAGCAGAGTTTTATTAAAGTAAGAAAAGGGACAGAGAAAGTTTCTGACACGACATCAGAAGGGGGATAGAGAATGCCCTCCTAGCTAGTCTTATCAAGGCCTTATATACTTTTTCAGACCCACTCCCACAACATACATTTTAAATTAACAAGATTAGGATGAACAAAAGAAAGATCTTATCAGATCCACTCCCATAATATACTTTTAAGATGACAGGATTACTCAGAAGGTTCTTGTTAAGGAGAAACATATCCTCGAGCAAGATACATTGTTATATTGAATAAGACAAAGTAATGTAGTAAAGAACGTTTGTTCTTTTCTCTTTGAGAGCCCCAGACCCCTTTCTCCTTATCAAGAGCTCTGGACCCCTTTCTCCTTCTCAGGAATGCTGGACTTCTTATCAACCTACCTAGGAATTGACTCTCTCAGGACTGTGCATGAAAGATCAGTCAGTTCAGTCACTCAGTCATGTCGGACTTTTTGTGATCCCATGGATTGCAGCACACTTCACCTCCCTGTCCATCACCAACTCCTGGAGCTTGCTTAAATCCATGTCCATTGAGTCAGTGATGCCATCGAACAATCTCATCCTCTGTCTTCCCCTTCTTCTCCTGCCTTCAATCTTTCCCAGCATCAGGGTCTTTTCCAATGAGTCAGTTCTTCCAATCAAGTGGCCAAAGTATTGGAGTTTCAGCTTCAGCATCAGTCCTTCATGAATATTCAGGATTGATTTCCTTCAGGGTTTGATCTCCTTGCAGTCCAAGGGACTCTCAAGAGTCTTCTCCAACACCACAGGTCAAAAGCATCAATTCTTTGGCACTCAGCTTTCTTTATAGTCCAACTCTCACATCCATACATGACCTCTTCAAAAATCATAGCTTTGACTAGATGGACCTTTATCAGCAAGGTAAAGTCTCTGCTTTTTAATATGCTGTCTAGGTTGGTCGTAACTTTTTTTCCAAGGAGAAAGCCTCTATTAATTTCATAGCTGCAGTCATCATCTGCAGTAATTTTGGGACCCAAGAAAATAAAGTCTCTCACTGTTTTCATTGTTTTCCCATCTATTTGCCATGAAGTGATGGGACTGGATGCCATGATCTTCGTTTTTTGAATGTTGAGTTTTAAGCCAACTTTTTCACTCTCCTCTTTCATCAAGAAGCTCGTTAGTTCTCCAATTTCTGCCATGAGGGTGGTATCATCTGTGTATCTGAGGTTATTTATATTTCTCCCAGCAATCTTGATTCCAGCTTGTGCTTCATCCAGCCCAGCATTTCTCATGAGGTACTCTGCATATAAGTTAAAAAAGCAGAGTGACAATAATACAGCCTTGACTTAACTCTTTTCCCAATTTGGAACCAGTCTGTTGGTCCATCTCCAGTTCTAATGGTTGTTTCTTGACCTGCATACAGATTTCTCAGGAGGCAGGTCAGGTGGTCTGGTATTCACATCTCTTGAATAATTTTCCACAGTTTGTTGTGATCTATACAGTCAAAGGCTTTGGCATAGTCAATAAAGCAGAAGCAGATGTTTTTCTGGAATTCTCTTGCCTATGATCCAATGGATGTTGGCAATTTGATCTCTAGTTCCTCTGCCTTTTCTAAATCCAGCTTGAATATCTGGAAGTTCACAGTTCACATACTGCTGAAGCCTGGCTTCAAGAATTTTGGGCATTACTTTGCTAGCGTGTGAGATGAGTGCAATCGTGCATTAGTTTGAACATTCTTTGCCATTGCCCTTTGGGACTGAAATGGAAACTGACTTTTTCCAGGTCAATGATTTCAAGAAAGAGTGACCCCACAAAAAACTGGCCCTGACTTGCCTGTGGGTGTCCAGAAGTCTCTGACAGAGGCGTGGGTTTCCTGTGGCCTGCTGCAGGGTTGGGGACACTGAGTGTAGCGGTATGTGCACAAGACCTTTTGCAAGAGGTCAACATTATCTTCATTACCTCCACCATATTTTGGTCTCAGATCAAACAATGGGGAGAGAACACAGCCCCACTCATCAACAGAAGGATTAAAGACACTGAGCATGGCCCTGCCCATCAGAACAAGACCCAGTTTCCCCCTCAGTCAGTCTCTCCCATCAGGAAGCTTCCATAAGCCTCCATTCCTTCTCCATTAGAGGGCAGCCAGAATTAAATCCACAATTGCAGAATCACCTGAAGGCCAGGTGAAATACCAACTGCAAATATTTTATTTCTAATAGTAAAAGATAAACTGAAGCTTATTTAAAGTTTTAAGAATTCATTTGAGCAAAATTTCATTTGAACTGGGCAGCACCGCACCGGAAGTGGTTCGAAGACGCCACCCACAGGAGCTGCAGAAGAGAGTGCAGAAGCCAAGCAAGAAGCTTAGGGACTGCCTCGTGGTTAAAGCCCACCTGGCTGATTGGGATTAGTCATCCTTAAGTTTCTATTTTCCAACTTTGAGGCATTTAGAAGCTTCGATTTTGGTTGGTTTACCTGGGCACTGGGGCACTGAACCACCTCAGCCAAATGGCCTCCTTCTTTGATTAATGTAGCAACGACCAAGTTCCACGCTGATGGTGATGCGCCTGAAGAATCTCTTTAAAAACCACTGTCCTGTGGATAAAGAAGAAGGTCCTACTATATAGCACCGAGAACCATATTTAATAGTCTATAATAAACTATAATAGAAAAAAATATTTTTAAAAGAATATATATGTGTGTGCATAACTGGATCACTTTGCTATGTAACAGATATCAACACAACATTGTAAATCAACTATACTTCAATTTTTAAAATAACAAATAAAAATTTTAAAAAAGAACTACTGTCCTAGACCAATTGGTCAGTCTTTTAGCCCCAGACTTCCCCCAAGTTCCAGACTGTCAGGCACGACGTGTCACGCTGGGTGTGCTGCTGGTGGCGCTTGGTCGCTAAGTTGCATCTGACTCTTTTGCGATCCCATGCCAGGCTCCTTTGTCCGTGGCACTGCCATTTCCTTTCCAAGGGATCTTCCTGACCCAGGGATTGAAATCGCATCTCCTGCATTGGCAGGCAGATTGTTTACCTACCACTGAGCCAGGAAGAAGTCCCACTGGGCGTGTAGATAATGTAACAAACTAAATCTGCTAGTCCAAATACTATTTTCATTCGGGTGTGGTAAAACTTCACCATAACAGGATAAGCAGGGTCGGAAATTTTTAAAGAGCTAAAATGTGCCTTTGCATTTAGTCTGGGTTGCTGAAATGACCGAAAACAGCCTGCCAGCAACTGGTGGGGACTCTGGAATCTCTGGTGACCCTGGAAAATCACCTTGGAACCAGGAGCTTGGTGGGCCCACGCCCTCTGGTGGTGGCTTTTGCTTTATCATGACACAGACGCTGAAATTCTGACTCCTATTGCCCTTAGGAAACGAAAAAATCAGTGGGGCTGTGTCAAGGAAGAAAAAAAAAAGGACTTAGTAAAGTAGCCCCCATCTCGTGTATGTTGATATCATACAAATAAGCTGCCCTTATTTTTCACTGGTACAAAATTTTTAAAAACACTCAGGCAGTTTTTTTTTTAATTTATATATTAGGACAGAATGAAAATACAAGTAATTTAAATTAGAAAACTCTCAGTTTCATCTCGCTAAAACAAACGGAGAATCTTACAGAAAACGTGTCTGCATCAATTTAGACTCCAATTTGGAAATCTTTTCAGAATAATCTAATTGTGTATTTCTAAGTTGAATAAAGGAGTTCTGTTCAATTCTTTCTGTCGCTGAAGGCTCTGGATAAGGGACCAAAGGCTAAGGACAGTAAAGCAGGTGCCAGAGACCCAGGGATCCTATAAAGGGAAGCGAGGTCTGAGGCGCTAAGTCTGCGCAGCTGATTTTGCAGGTGAAGTAAAGTGCATGGACTGAGGAGGGCAGGGGCTTGCCGGAAAAGAGCCCTGGGCACTCGAGAGAATATGAGGGCTCCCCTCCCCCCGCCTGTTTCTGGTCACTGCTTCCAGCTCCCCTGAGACCCCCTGGAGAGACGTGTCTCCTTAAAACTGAGCACATAGAGGGCGTCTCTTAATCTTCCAGGGTGGGGCTGGGACGTGGGTCCCACACTGGACACGTGATCTGTGGGCATAAACACACAAATCTTATTAAATTGGGAGGGGGAGCTCTGAAGCTATGTGCACTTGTGCATATTAGCCCTTTGCTGTCAAATCTTTTGTGAACTGATATTGAATTTCAGCTTCTTAAAAATTAAATTAGTATTTGCCCTTTCGTGACAAGTTCGTTAACATAAGATTTCTATCCTTGCCTTCTTGATCCACTTCTCACTGTGGCAGCTTGCAAAACGTATTCAGTCTTATGTATATATATATATGTGTGTGTGTGTGTGTGTGTGTGTGTATACACATACATATTATACTTGAAAATTCAAAGATGTGTGTGGATGAACATTTCATGAAATAGATTAAATTTCTGCTGATGCCTTGAGCTGGGTACCACATGCAGTGACGTGACTGTCAGGAAGAGGGCGCCATGGTATCGCGTTTAGTCGTGTGCTGTCTGGTGAATTCCTGGGTGGTCCCTGTGAGGATTTATAAAGGAAAATATAATAGCAACGTTTGATCGTCCTTTTACACTCCACTTCTTAAAACGCTGCTGAAACTAGGAAGTGACAGCTTCAGAACTACTGTTGTCTAGAACTAAAAGGAGTTTGGTTTATATCTGTAAGCCCTCTGATATTTTTCTATTGAGGCTGATTAGTTTTGAAGAATGCATTTCAATCACTTCATCAAAACGCTCTTTAGATTTAAAAAAGACCCACTTTTTAAGCGATTTTTTCCCCCTACTCAAAGCCAACTTTACAACGGAGGGTTGATTTGTTATGAATATTTTGTTACTGAAGGTACTGGAACACTTAAAACATTTAGGAAATTTGAACACGTAAAGCTGCCCTTGTGCACCATCCTGCACTTTTTATCTTTTTGTATTAAATACTGAGGCAATCCAAGAAATAGTTATTAAATCACGAAATGCTGTTGCCAAATGAATAACGTTCTAGTCCATGCTGCTACTGCTGCTGCTAAGTCACTTCAGTCGTGTCCGACTCAATGCGATCCCACAGACGGCAGCCCACCAGGCTCCCCCGTCCCTGGGATTCTCCAGGCAAGAACACTGGAGTGGGTTGCCATTTCCTTCTCCAATGCGTAAAAGTGAAAGTGAAGTCCCTTAGTCGTGTTCGACTCTTGGTGACCCCATGGACTGCAGCCTACCAGGCTCCTCCGTCCGTGGGATTTTTCAGGCAAGAGTGCTGGAGTCGGGTGCCATTGCCTTCTCCGGTCTAGTCCATAATCACACAGTATTTAGATTAATATCACAATAAATCAACAAAATAACACAATGAAATTTCAAAAACAATTTTTCACACCTGTGATGTGAAGTGATAAAAAGCCCTGAAATCTTCTCATTTCGATGTTGATTAATTAAAAATAAATTCTATAGATTGAAGCATTTGGTTTTCCCCTAGTTTCATTACTAAGATTTCTCCATTACTTTTACTTACTTAGAATAATAAAGAAAATATAGTTTGATGAGAAGGAGTCCAAGATTAGGTAAACTGGCTCTAACAGACCCTGAATGGGAAAAGCTGTGATGACTAACTGGCCAGTAAGAGAGGAATGGGCTTCCCAGGTGGCTGAGTTGTAAAAGAATCTGCCTGAGATGCAGAAGACTTTGGTTCAGTCCCTGGCTTGGGAAGATTTCCCTGGAGAAGGAAATGGCACTCACTCCAGTATTCTTGCCTGGAAAATCCTATGTCCCATGGACAGAGGAGCCAGGCGGGCTACAGTTCATGTGGTCCCAAATGTGGTCATATGACATTGATGTTCAGACTGGAAGGGAAGTCAGGAGGTTTCATTTGCTTCTATTAGGAATTGCACCTGATAGTGAGGAGCAGGGCCCTGAGAAGTGGTGGCTTAGACAGGTCTTTATTTCCCTCACATATGCGTGGCAGCCAGAGGGGAGCTGTGGCTGATGGGCTGAGGTCTCTCTAAAGGTTGCAAGATGACTATTAGGACTTCTACCATTAATTGGCAATTCCAGGCAGCAAAGGAAGGAAAATGAAGGAGAAAGGGTCAGTTCCTGTGTCAGGGGGGCAAAAACTCAGCATCCCAGTAGATTGCCACTCACATCTCACTCGTGGGAAACAGTCCACGTCACCTCTGCCAGGAAGGTGGGAAAGCAGCTTTACCTAGCATGGTGCCAGCCCTCATGGGCTTAGTTTGTTCGCAAAGGAAAATGAGAGGATCGTGTCTCACCACCCCTCTCTGCCTCAGGGGATGCGTCGCCTGGGTCCGGAGAGACTGAGGCTCACTCCTGTCTCAGAGCTGGTGGCAGATTCAGGGCTTTATGGGGCTTTATGACGTGAGAGGTGGGCTGGGCAAGGAGTGGGACTGTGAAGGTCTAAGGATTCTGCTTTAGCAAGAGCATAATAAATAAAAAATGTAAAGATTCATTTGCAATAGCCAAGATATGGAAACAACCTAAATGCCCATCAACAGAAAGATGAATACAGATGTGACATAAATATATATATATACACACATATATATATGGAAATATTCCATATACCTGGAATACTGCTCAGCCATAAAAACGTAATATTGCCATTTGCAGTAACACAAGTGGAACTAGATTTATCATATTAAGTGAAGTCAGAGAAAGATAAATACCATATGATATCACTTATATGTGGCATCTAAAAATGATACAAATGAACCTATTTACAAAACAGAAATAGACTCATAGACATAGAAATTAATTTTATAGTTACCAAAGAGGAAAGAGGAGGTGAGAATAAATTAGGAGTTTTGGAGTAATATATATACACTACTATATGTACAATAAATAATCAACAAGGACTTACTGTACAGTACAGGGAACTATACTCAATATATTGTAATAACCTATAATGGGAAGAATCTGAAAAAGAATATATATTAGATATAATATTATGCATATATATCTGAATTAGTTTGCTTATAACTAACACAACAATGTAAATCAACTATGCTGCTAAGTCGCTTCAGTCGTGTCTGACTCTGTGCAATCCCATAGACAGCAGCCCACCAGGCTCCCCCGTCCCTGGGATTCTCTAGCCAAGAACACTGGAGTGGGTTGCCATTTCCTGCTCCAATGCATGAACGTGAAAAGTAAAAGTGAAGTCACTCAGTCATGTCCAACTCTTAGCAACCCCATGGACTGCAGCCTATCAGGCTCCTCCGTCCATGGGATTTTCCAGGCAAGAGTACTGGAGTGGGGTGCCATACTTCAATTTAAAAAAAAATGCAAACAATCATGAGTTGCTGAAAAAAATCATAATCTAATAAGATCATAATGATTTGATTTTCCTATAGAAATATGTGAAGAAAAGAAGTAAAGATCAAATCCTAACATGGTAATGAAGTGATACTTAACTGTCAAGGCATTAAAATGTTGTTTGATAGTAAAAATGTCATCTGAAGGCCTGGTACTTCAAAATAAATCATAGGCACGTTCCCTTATATACACCTTGACTTCCTTCCTGCTGTAAAAGTGGCAGCCCTCCCCATCTCGCCGACTAAGGAACTGCCCACGACTTGCTGAGGCACGCACCTCAGGGACAGCGACTGTGACAATGGGCAGCAAAAAGTGAGCCTGCGCCGCAAGGGGCTCCAGCTGACTTTCTTCCATTGCTTGCAGGATCAAATGTGTCCTCTCGGAGGAGAGTGGTGACAGATGTTGACTCTCTCACAGATAAAGTTCAGACATTCAAATGGTAAATTTACACACTTAAGAATGCAACATTCACATCCATTAACATATGGTATTTGTTTTTCTTTTTCTAACTTACTTCCCTTTGTATAAAAGACTCTAGGTCCACGTCTCTACAAATGACCCAGTTTAATTCCTTGTATGGCCGAGTAATATTTCATTGTATAGATGATGTACCGCATCTTCTTTATCCATTCATCTGTCTGTGGACATTTAGCCTGCTTCCATGTCCTGGCTGTTGTAAACAGTGCCACAATGAACACTGGGGTGTATGTGGAATCTAGAAAAAGGGTACAGATGAGCCCACATGCAGGGCAGGAATGGAGACCCAGACGCACAGGACGGAGCTGTGGGTATGGTGGCAGGGTGGGGTGGATTGGGAGATTGGAACTGGCACATATACACTACCATGTGTCAAACAGCTAGTGGGGAGCTGCTTTGCAGCACAGGGAGCTCGACTCAGTGCTCCGTGATGACCGGCAGGGGTGTGATGAGACGCAGTAGGGGAGAGAGGTCCCAGAGGGAGGCGATCTCTGTGTACACACAACTGTGCACTTCCTTGAGCAGCAGAAACTCACAACATTGTAAAGCAACCACACTCCAACTTAAAAAAGAGAATGCGACACTGTGTTAGGGTCTGTACTAATCCAAGGGGAGACAATGTATGACTGCTTATAACCTAGGGCCACAGAGAAGAAGATGTAGGAACCTGAACTGAAATGTTTTTGAAAATTATATAATATTAAAACTGTCCCCTTCATGTTACAGAAAAGGAAACTACAAGGAACTACTTATTTGGAGAATAGGAAAATATTTTTGTTTTTGTTTTACTATGTATTTTTAAAATTATAACTCCACAGTTTATGATTGTGGATCTTTTCAAACATGAAGACTTGTTTGAATATTTTAGTGTCATCTAAAATGGCAACTATATAATGGTTTCTCTCCATTCATGACCTAGGCCTGGGATATATAAATGGGGAGCAAAATTTCCTGGTTGGAGATTCAATTGTGTGTAATTGGTTTGTGATTGCAGTGGGAGAAACTGCAGATGACCACAAGCGAAAGGAGGAAAATCTTCTGCTCTGTCACTTTCCATGTCATTGCCATCACCTGCGTGGTCTGGTCCTTGTACGTGCTGATAGATCGGACGGCAGAGGAGATCAAGCAGGGAAATGATAATGGTAAGAGTTTGTCTCCTTTCCCTTTCTGGCTTGAATCCTGTGACATCACCCAAGGATGTGCAGTGGAGTTGTTTCCCAGAGCACATGTGTACAGCAGCACCCTGTACCGGCAGCTGAGTCTCCTCCAGCTCCCTAAGTGATGAACACTCTGACCATAAGCAATGACCAAAGTAACATTTATCAGGCCCACCTTCAGTTCAGTTCAGTCGCTCAGTCGTGTCCGACTCCCTGCGACCCCATGGATAGCAGCACGCCAGGCCTCCCTGTTCACCACCATCCCCCAGAGTTCACTCAGACTCACGTCCATTGAGTTCGTGATGCCATCCAGCCATCTCATCCTCAGTCATCCCCTTCTCCTCCTGCCCCCAATCCCTCCCAGCATCAGAGTCTTTTCCAATGAGTCAACTCTTCGCATGAGGTGGCCAA
>SJYF01001684.1:1074851-1100029 GCA_006410515.1 Procapra przewalskii
GTAAAATTATAGAAATAAGTTTTATTTTTAACGTTCTGAATTAAAAAAGCTCGATATCTGATTACCTCATTCAGAACTTTTTTCCCTTGAAGATGCACTTTCACTGCACTCTTCAGAAAACAGGGCAGAAGAAACTTGCATTTAACAAGTTCTGTTAAGAATATTCTACCACAGTCATGTTTTCCATGACGCTAGAAACACTGAGTTACATGTCAATTTAACCTCTGTCTCAGAAGAAGAAATATGACAACTGAAATAACTAATCTTGAGTTCTGTTTCCACAAATAAAACCTAATACTTTTCACAATGAGAAAGTAAAAAATAATATACAAACAAAACTAGCCAACCTGAAATCATTTATCCCTGTTATCTAGATAACAGGTTAAGTAACGAGAGATCCACATAAGAATAAGTTGGTGGTTCTTCTTTAACCATTTACCTAACTCTAGGTCAAAGATAATAAATAACAGCAATGTATAATCCATAAGTGTATATAAATTCTGTATCACATTTTCCCTATTTTATAAGGAAAGAAAAGAGGTTTGATGCATAAAAGAACAGTGAAAAACACTGCTAAAAGGCAGTTTTGCTGTCACCACTGTTTACTCAGGAAGCACCCACATTAACATTCTAGCAAAATAGCTACTGCCTATGCCCCCAAAATGTGATATTAAGTGATTCTAAGTAAACATGTTATAAAAAAAGTTGTAACATTTTGGTTCTCATTCATATTGGTCTCCCAGACCTAGAAATTCAAATTAAGTGGATTCTGCAGAGTACTTCTATCTATGGTAATAACTTAATGTAAATGAAAAGCAACATTCATTTTTAAGTAAAAATTGCCAAACTGTTTTTGAAACTGAAATATAAGAGTAAGATAAAACAGGAAATTCGTGTGTTGAGACAATTATTTACCATAATTAAGTATAACTTGAAGTTCTCGAATTATTTATTTTCCACTCAAGCAAAGACACTTAAGCCACTGCGGTCATTTCCTCGTCTGTGTCGCTGGACTCCTCCTTCAGTTCCAGTTCCCCTAAGGCTCCGTCTACAGCTGTCACAGCTTTCTTCTTACACTTCTTGGGCACCGCATCACTAGCACAGACTTTTCTCATTTTAATGTTTGGCAATTTCTTCAGATCAAAGTCCCATTCCCTAGACAAAAGAGAGAATGCAGAGAGTTGGTGAAGTGGGGAATGAAGTCAATATTCAAAACTATGCAGAAAAAAAGTTTATAAATATACAGCAGACTCCAATGTACTAGACAGAAACAATATAAATGCATCAGGAAAAAAAAATGTCCCCAAAACTGAGGTTTGCATTTTCCATACTTACTGCACTTTCTCATTAATCTATATTATGTTATAGTTGCTCACTCACATCTGACACTTTGCGACCCCATGGACCGTAGCCCACCAAGTTCCTCTGTGCATGGGATTTCCTAGGCAACAATACTGGAGTGGGTAGCCATTTCCTTCTCCAGGGGATCTTCCTGACTCAGGGATGAACCCAGGTCTCCAGTACTACAAGCAGATTCTTTACCATCTGAGCCACCAGGGAAGCCCCATTAATCTATAATAGCAGTTAACTGCCCAGGGAATTTCACATATTCAAGACTTTCAAAACAATGCAGGAAAACATTAGGTAGAAGTTACAAGGAGGCTGTTCCTTGATGATCCCTAACCTGAACACTTCCCTCTATCAGGGCATAACAGTGTCAAGAAATCTCAAAAGCAGGAACTACACCACACTGGAAAATCTCCAAAATGCAGTCAGAAAAGGTTTTTGTCTTCACACACAATGGTAAGCACAATTAAGTTTCAGCAACCAAACAATTCTTACAACAGAAAACTTCCGGTCTCTCAACCTCAGCATTTCTGTGACAAGACAATCCTATGTTCAGTTACTTTGGGAGCAAAATGAAGACTGTTTTGAGAACTGAACTCTAGCTAGATAAAAACACTAACAGTCTATGCTAATTTCTTCTCATTTTTGGCTTTCTTTGGAGGAGGCAGAATCTATTGTTTTACTGAATGAAGAGAATACTTAAATATCTGACTACTTAATATTACAGGCAAAAAAATTAACATCTAAAAAAATCTTACGCTCCATGTACTTATAACTACATATACAGGAGTTACAGAAGTGAACCACTTCTTAAATACGACTGATAAATTTTATGAGAGCTGATATTTTATGAATATTAAATATTTTCTATAAATTCAGAAGTCTAATAATATAAAATAAGCTTAAGGGTTTCAAATAACATGGACTCAATTTATCTAATTTCAATTAAAATTTCAGGCTGATCAACATGATCTACCTAAGGCCAAAGTGATTAATAAAAATTATTTTCTAAAGAAAAATAATTTATGTTTGAAAACTAAAAACTGGAAATCCTGTTCACTGTTTTCTCTGGCCAGAGTACTATCAGAGAGATCACTGAGTCATCTGGTTCTTCACGATTCCCACCAACCAACTTCTTCAGAAGGAGGTGCTGCAAACGGTCTGGGAATGGGTTTCTGAGCCATCAAGTTTGCTGCTGACAGGTTTTTTTTTTTTTTTTTTAAATAACAGAGAGGAACAGTGACATCATGTTCTTTTAAATACTATTTTGAATTCTGAAGTATTTTAAAAAAACAGAAGCACTATCATTTCAGGCATTTCTAACAAATGCAATTTAGGAAAATTCTTACTTATCTTATGAAAGAGAGGTTAAAAAGAACCCCTGAATACTCAAAAGGGAAGAAAGTTTATCTATCATGTATTTTACATGCAGCTTTACAGAAAAAAAATGCAACAAACTCACCTAAAAGTTTTCAGATTATCTGCATTTAAAATGTCTGGAATCTCTGGAAAAGAAAATATATTTATTAGGTAAAGTCTCCTTATTACAGTATTTATAGTTTCTTTATTATCTCAGGAAGAAAAAGAAATAACTGACAGAAGAATGCCCAAAGCAAAACAAACTTTCAAAGCATGATTACAAAACTACAATGAAAAGAAGTTTCAAAAGAATAAAGGACTTAGGTTTAAGAAGGTGATTAAAAAAAAAAACCCACTAATAAATAATGAATTCTAAAATAGAATGTATAAAATGAGACAAACCTGCAGTAAAAATGTTTGACCTTTACAACAGCTTCAGAAAAGAAGAATGTGAGGAATGGCTATACCAAACAGGGGCAAGACAGAGAGATGTTAGTATGTAGTCTTCACTGAATCTTACTGACAGCATCTCTGATAATTTGCCCATGTTTCTAGACTCTTGTGGACTTGTGTCACCACATTCCCTGGGCTGAGGCACAACCAGAAGAACAGAAGGTCTGAGATTCAGCACTGGCTCCACCCTCAGTAGGAAGTCTGACACGGGATGTGCTGTCAATTACTGCTACTCAACCTGATGGCTACAGGTCGAAGAGACTGAGCACAGAGCCACCTGGGAGGGCATCACAAGAGCAGAGCTGAGACGGGTGGCTCGAGCTACGGGAGAGCAGGGCAGCAGCGCAAGTCATCAGACTCCAAGTGTTATCTGGCTGATGAGCTGGATGTGGGATGTGAAATGTCTGCAGGATGATGGGCAAGTGGTGATGTCACTGAATGGAATATGGATCTCACAAGAGGAGCCAGTTTTAGGAGAAAGGCTGGACTTTGCTTTGGGACATGCCAAATTGGAGCTGTCTAGAAGACATTCAAGCAGAGATTTTAAGAAACTCAAGTTTGATAATGCAAGTCTGGAGGGACAAGTCTAGGGACAAGTTAGGATTGACAACATAAATTTGGAAGTTACGACATTTAGATGGTATTTAAAAGCACAGGATTAAATGAGATAAATGCAGGACCTGGTATAAACTGGAAAGACAAGAGTCCTAAGGACAGATATCTGAGCCAATTATTTAGTTCGTGAGGCTATGAGAAAGATTCAACTTAGGAAACTGACATTATGGCCAGTGAACTGGGAGGAAAACCGGGGAAGGACAGGGGCTACTACCCCAAATAAAAAATGTGACCAAAAAATGAAGGGATCATCTGTATTAAAGGCTGCACAGAAGTTGACTATGAGAGTCAGTACCCAGCAGAGCTACCATCTGTCTTAGCAACTTAAACAGTTCATCATCAACAAGGACTTTGAGTGGTGGCTACAAAAGCCTAATTTAAGGGGTTACAGAAAAAATGGAAGATGAAGAAATGGAGACTATAAGCACAGACAAATTCAAGTGAAAAGGACACAGGACTGGCTGAAGCTCTCCCTCAATCCCTACATGTTACATACAGTCTTGTTTGGCTTTTAAACGACCTGGAAAGGGGAGGTGTACAATCCATCTCTATTTTTAAATGGAAGGTAACAAGGCTGGGGAGTGGGTAGGAAGTAACTTGCCCTGTTACTTAGTAAGCTGCAAGAATCTAAGTAGAGATCTAACCTGTTCTAAAGCTATTCTGTTGTTGTTGTTATTTTTTTTCCAGTAAAAAAAAAAACTCATTTCTTAGGAATGCTGAAGAGGAATTGCCGTCTACTCCTAGTGTTACTGAAGGTATAAGTGCCTGAAGTTAACCTTCTGACTGCGAAGACATCCAACTCAATGAACCTACTGCCAGCTTCTGACACAGCTGCAGAGAACAACTAGGTCAGAAACCAGGCTGCCCACCCAGTCAGAACACCCCAGGGGACTGGTCACTTGAGTGAACCCATTCTCCTTTCTGGCATCTTCATGAAGAGGGAGCCCCTAAAACCTGGGGCATTTCACCTTGACACTTACAATGGCAGGACCGGCCCCCACCCCACCCCATCCCTGCTTTCCCCCTCTTTCTCTCTTAGAGCCCTCACTGTGAGCCCCTCAGGCATGTCCTGTACCCTCCAGGACCTGCAAGCACTAAATTTTGTGTTTTTCAACGCTCCCAGGTGGGTGTTGCTGAAGTGCACCCCGCAGTCATAGTGAGAAACCACCAGGGAGGTTTGGCCTGAGGGGAGAATGGCTGTTGGGGCGCCCAGGCTTTCCTGGACCAAGTACCACTATTGCCAGGGCTGGGACCTATACAGCAGGGGTCACAGGATAATGCCTTCAGGCTCCTCTGTTATTATTAAAGCTAGAAAACCTAATTTTCCTATTAAACACTTCATTTACTGTACTCTCCAGGCAAATCCACACGAGTGCCTACTAGGACTAGGCAGGGAACGTGAATGAAGGAAAGTCTAGAAGCACGGAATGCTAAGTCTAAAAGCGATGGCTACTGTTCTGCTCTAGCAAACAATTCTGTCAGACCGTATGTTTAACGGGCATCCAGAAATCTGCAGTTTTCATGTGAAATCAGCAGATCTTTTTATACTGACAATTCATACGCCAATCAAACACTACTTGCAGGCCATGTGTAGCCTTTGGGCCATTTTCTGCTGGTGGGCTTTGCAAACCTTGCAAGTGCCCTCTCCTCTCCTCCTAAGCACTTTTCTTCAGACAATGCTGCTAAATAAACAACACACTTTTCTTCACGAACTCTAAGAAATGCTCCACTGCTAAGAAAGAAAATTTGATTTCTGTAATTACTCAAGAATGGTTGCAACAAGTATAGCTCTTTACTACAAAAATTACAAAGGAAAGGGGACACAGTACCTACTCTAAAGAAACTTGATGTGACTGGAGACAGGCAAGTAATAACCCTAGACCAAAGCAGGTTAAACACATGCCTGAAGGGAGAGAAAAAGATTACTATCATAGTAGAAAAATGTCACTGTCAGAATTCACAGTTTTGGGAAAGTAGGAGAAAAAAAGACTGAATTAAAAAATCCCAAATATTCAAAAAGAAAGAAAAGGAAAATCAAAGTGAACTAAACAAACAGGATAAGTCACAGAGACAAGACAGCAGGAAGCCGCACGGGACGCACCGAGGCCATGGGCCTGGTACTGCCGCTGCTCCCGCTCCAGGGTCTGCCTGATGGCTGCCTCCCGAGAGCAGTGCCTCCGGCCTTGTCTGTCCTTGAAGCTGTTCCGCAACTCAATCTGCTCCAGCTCGCTGCTGAATCGATTCAAATACCTGAAAAACAAGATGGTCTGACTTACAAAGTCTGTTCGGCTTATATTACTTCATTTAAAACATAATCCCCAGCCACTGCCTGTCCTTCTCAAGTTTTCATATTCCTCTAGATTCCTTCAAGTTCTCAGACCTCAGACCTTCTCTTGGTAACTCAACCACTCTCAAATCTGTGAACAAATCAAAGCCTGCCATTACAGTGTCAACTCCAGGTCCTCACACTCCACTCCCTCCTGGATGTCTCCATCTGGCTGACAGGTGATGCCTTAACGCACCCTCCGCCCTGCCGCTGGTCCCGTCCGAACCTGCTCCACCTCTGCCCAGGCCCCCGCCTTCACTCACGCAGATGAAGACTGGGTCACCCTGACGCCTCTCTCTCCCCTTTACACCACATTTAAGTCTTCACTGAAGATTGAGACTTTTACCCACGCAAACTCTCACCCACGCAAACTCTCTAGACGTTCCCATTTCTCTTTACCACATTGCTCCCACCACCACCTCTTGCCTGGATGGCTTCATCAGCCTCTTAACAGTCTGCCCTCTCATCCATTTTCCTCTCTCTCAAGAGTTTAAATGTGAGCATCGCAGCTACTTGCTACTCAAAGTCTCCCATGACTCCACTGTCCTTGGGTAAAGTCCAAGCTCTCACACTGATAGCTGAGATTTTTTTATGTGTTGGTTGCTTACTCAACTGTCACGATTCCCTCCTGGAACCTACTATCTCAGTGATATAAATGTCTGGCAGCTCACTAAATAGGCTGCTCCCATCCCCAGGCCTTTCAGACCTTGTTCTCTCTGCCTAGACGCTCTTCAAACTACCTCACCTCCATCTGCAGATATGAGTTTTGATGTAATTTCTCAAGGAAGTCAAGAAACTGGGTTACCTGCCATTCTGAAGCTCAAAAAGGTGATGGGCCTACTAAAATGACTAAGCTAGTGTACCAACCCGAAGTCTTTATAACAAAGTCTATCTGCTTGTCTATAAATCCAGAACAGAACTCTGTATTTTACAGAACCAAGTTGGGGAATTCCTCTTACTGACCCTTTGCTCGTTAACACGCCCAGTGTTTACCTTTCAATTAATTCACAAGCATCTCTTTTTGAAAATCCAACTTTTTTGGGATCAAGATGATTTTGAAACCACTGCAGTTTTTCACCTATAACAACAAGTACCAAACAGTTTGACGTAAGTCATTATTTAAGCAGAGGTATTCATTACAATTTTCAACATCAATGTATTTAAAACAGTTTCAACATTTATTTCAAAGTTAAATATAAAGTTTGTGTGGGCTCAAAGCTAACCAAACCAGCCTGTCAGAAACTGAACTGTCACATTTTAGTTTGGGGAAGTGACAAAAGTAGGAAGGACGCTTTTCTCTGTATTTCTTATCCAGTAAGGATGCAAAACATTTTTCAAAATAAAGAATATTTTAAAAGAACATGGAATTCTAAGTATTTATAAAGCAAATGATAGAACTTGTCTGAAATAGCAAAGGGAAAGTTTGATTAGATTAATGAAGAGTAAACAGCAAGCACTATGTAGAGGCACAGGTCTTGACTTTTACAATCATATGAGGGTTATTATTATCTCCATTTAGAAGAGAAAGGTTAAGTAACCTGTTCAGGGCTTCAAAGTCAGTAAATACACTAAGCATACAAGATCTGCCGTATACGATGCAGAATGACTGACATCTATTATCGAAAAGCTAGCAGACTTCGTGCTTATGAGTAAATCAGACCACGGGGTGCCACTTTCAGTAAGATTTCTCAGTATTACACATCAAGAAATGGCCCTATCCAGGATTACTAAAAAACCATTTACAAATACTATTCTGCTGCCTGATAAGGCAGTAGAGTTAATGGTTTGAATATCTTTCATTTTAGTTAGAAAGCCTAGTAGCCACTCTTTTGAAATCTCAGACTTATCAGATAAATCTGATCACACACCCACATACACATAAAAAGACTGTGATACTGAGATATAGACTGAGAATATATTCACATCATTAAACATGAACTGCTGTTTCCAAAACCCTTCATAATTCTAAATGGTTAGGAAGCTAGAATTAAACTGGAGAGAGAGAGGGAGGGATAAAGGTAGATACTAAACAATTTCTAGAAAACTGACCTAGATATTACCACTGTTCTAACAGTTTAATGACTGACTTTATTTTAATCAAGTCTGGTAGAGAAAATTCACTTAATCTAGCAAAATCACTTTTATCTGGTAGAGATAAAAATAGTATTTCACTAAGAGAGTCAAGAGAAAATAGGTAAGGGAAGAACTTCAAACAAGAAAAAGCCACTTACCAATAAGGCTGAGACGCAACGCCTTTTCATTCTTCAATCTTGGGAGAAAAAGTGCATGTGTGTTAGAAAACTTCCAAAATAAGTTTTAAAAATCTGAAAAAAACCACAAAAAGAAAAACTACCCAAAGAACCTTTCAAAGATCACTTTTATGCATATGAAATTAATTTTCTTAAAGAAGAAACACTGACACCATACTTCTCTTTTAAATCACAGAATGTTACTAGAATTTTTTCTGCTCTGCAGTGACTAAAAGATACATATAAGACAAACTGGTTTTGAAAACACAAAGGAAAGCTTGTCTGAATTCTGTAATATGCATAAATGCTTGTGCACAGAAGAGTAACGAGGACCTTCTAGAAAACAGTGCTGCCATCAAGACCAAAATGCATCTGTCATTTTTTAAACTTCAACAGGAATAAAACAAAATGTTTACTTTTCATAAATTTGATACAAATTATAACAAAGGAAAATAACTCATTTACTCTCAAAAAATGGCCTACAGGGTAACATGCCGGAAGGCTAGGATCTCCAAATGGAGGAAACAGGCTGCAACCGTCAGAAGTTTTTTCTCTCTCTTAAACGTCAGGAGGAAACAAACTACAATGGTCAGATTTTTTTTTTCCTTCTCTATACAAAATTAAAAGGAGGTTTCCTTTAAAATCCTATGTTGCCATGATGACATCTGGTTCCACCTGAACTTAACTTTTCTCAGCCCTTGAGCTAACTAATATGTTTTTCTCACAGAAATGTTATTCTTAAGCTATGTTAATGAACTCTGTATTTACCTTAGACTCTGTCTTTCTTCAAGTTGGCTCCAACTAAGACTCAGAAGGGACTTGACAAACCTGTATGTTTTACATAACAAACCAGTATGCTTTACTCTCGAAAGTGTTCTCTTAAGCTATGTTAATGAGACTACATATTTGCTTGGAAACCTGCCTTTCTTCAAGATTCATGTCAGTCATTTTATGGCCCGGGATGACTCACCTTGTACCAATATTATCTCAAAATGCATGTTGGAGGTGAGGGGCCTGGAGCCACTCTGAGTTTTGAGACATTTCCTTCCTCTAATTAGCTGCCTGCTAATAGGTAAATAACTTACTGCTAAGTGGGTCGCCATTTCCTTCTCCAATGCATGAAAGTGAAAAGTGAAAGTGAAGTCACTCAGTCGTTTTTGACTCTTAGCGACCCCATGGACTGCAGCCTGGAGAATCCCAGGGACAGGGGAGCCTGGTGGGCTGCCGTCTATGGGGTCGCACAGAGTCAGACACGACTGAAGTGACTTAGCAGTAGCAGCAAGCAAAGACTAGCAGGGGGGCACTCTTTCTGCCCCCTTCTGATGTGCATGTCAGAAGCTTTCTCTCTCTCTTTTATACTTTAATAAAACTTTAGTACACAAAAGCTCTGAGCAGTCAAGCCTTGTCACTGGCCCCAGGTTGAATTTCTCTCCTCCAGAGGCCAAGAATCCCAGCATCTTTCATAGCTCAGCAATAATCTTTCACTAGTTTTTTTTTTTTTCAGTGCTTAATGCTATCAACTAGGGATACAGCAATGAAGGAAAAAAAAAATTCACTGCCCCTGCACTACCAAAGCAGATCAGATTTACCCTCCCACTTTAAACAACTAGAAAATCAGAGAAATAAAATGAAGCCTTTTTAACAAAAATATTTCAGCCACAGAATGGGAGAAAATATTCACAATACAAATAACATACAAAAGACTTGTGTTAAGAATATATAAATAGTTCTTACTACTTAACAGTGGACAAACAACTCAAAATCAAAAGGGAAAAGATTTTAACAGATTTTTCATCAAATCAAAGACATAAAAGCAAACAATGAACACATAAAAATATATAATTAGTCATAAAGAAATACAAATTAAAACCACATTGAGACATTACTGTACACCCACTAGACTGGCTCAAATCTGTTTTAAAAATGATAATACATGTCTGAGAGGAAATGGAGGCTAAGTCCCTTCAGTCGTGTCCAACTCTTTGCAATCCTGTGGACTGTAGCCAGCCAGGCTCCTCTGTCTATGGGATTTCCCAGGCAAGAATTCTGGAGTGGGTTGCCATTTCCTCCTCCAGAGGATCTTCCAGACCCAGATGTTGAGCCAGCAACTCTCGTGTCTCCTGCACTGGCAGGCAGATTACCACTAGCACCACCTGGGAAGCCCAACTCTTATGCATCAGTGGTGAAAAAAATAAAATGGCATTACCACTTCAGATAAGCTAATTTTTATTATACATACTTAAACATTACACCTCCTACATGAGTTCATTCAACAAGCTCTTTAAAAACTCAATTTCTTATTTACTTAAACATACATCTGTGCATGTGTGTGTCTGCTAAGCTGCTTCAGTCACGTCAGACTCTTTGCGACTCTATGGACTGCAGTTCTCCAGGCTCCCCTGTCCATGGATTCTCTAGGCAAGAATATGGAGGGGTTGCCATGCCCTCGTCCAGGGGATTTTCCTGACCCAGCCATATTCTTTACCACTAGCACCACCTGGGAAGCCCATTTCTACTACATAGCCCAGAAATTCCAGTTCTAAGAACTGAAAGAAAAAGTTTTCTGCCCACGAAAATACCTGTACATGTTTATGGCAATTTTATCTGTATGCAACAGCAGGGTTGATCATTTTCACTTAAGCTTTTGCCAGTAACAAGTAAGGCTTTGAGGACCATGTGCCTGGTCTGTCATAACTATTCATCTCTGCCAACACAGCCACAAACATGAAAGGAATGGGCAGAGCTGCCTTTCAGTAAAACAGTCTGCTTTTATAAAAATGGATGGATGGTTACTCAGCTTGCAGACCCTGAGAAAAGCCAAAAAGTATAAACAATCCAAATGACTATCAACAGGTAAATGGATAAAAACCTACATATCCATACAATGAAATATTACTTAATAATTAAAGAGAAAGATGACTTGTTGTTTGTCACTAAGTCATGTCTGACTTTGCAACGCCATGGACAGCAGCACGCCAGGCTTCCCTTTCCTCCACCAGCTTTCAGAGCTTGCTCAAATTCATGTCCATCGAGTCGGTGATGCCATCCCACCACCTCATCCTCTGCTGTCCACTTTTTCTTTTGCCCTCAATCTTTCCCAGCACCAGGGTCTTTTCCAATGAGCTGGCTCTTCGCATCAGATAGCCAAAGTATTGGACCTTCAGCTTCACATCAGTTCTTCCCCAATGGAAGACAACTAATATATGCAATAACGTGGATAAATTTCATACTAAATGAAAAAGACTGGCACAAAAAACTACATACACTATGATTCCATTTACATGAAATGCTAGGAAAGATAGATATCATCTATTAAAAAACAAAACAGCAGGTGCCCAAGGCTAGGGGAGGAGGGCTGAGACCTGACTGGGAAGATTTGGGGGAGGATGAAAACATACTCCAGCATACTGATCATGGGGTTACACCATATGTTGTCAAAACTCAAACGCTGCACACTTAAGTTATGTCTATTTTGTCATATGCTATTTAAACTTCAAAGATGATTTTTAAAAAGAAGTACAGAACACTACATAATAAGGCTGAGAATGACTCTGAGAAGAATTCATTCCTTTCAAATCAGCCTAGAGAGAAGAATCTAGTTAGAAGTCAAGTGTGCTATGGATCTGAATGAATACACTGAGGGCTTGAACTACAGGGGAGTGAAGCTGGAATGAAAGACAGATTTGAGACTAAATTCTCCAAGTTGTTACCTAGATTCTTACCCATTATGTTTGTTAAGTGAAATTATTTTCATTTGATATCTATAGTTCTTTGCTACACACTCTACGGGACAAAATTTGATAATATACAGTACCAACATGTTGCTATGCTGAGAATTCATAAAACAAATGATATAGAATGATATAGAATAACAACTATTTCCTGCCTATAAATTGAACATCACTTGAAATGCACTAGTCCTCAAGCTGCACTAATTTCTTTAATAGGAACAGAAGAGGTATTTCATATTGTCTTAAATCAGAGCATTCAAATGCTAAAGATAAATAGTGTCTGACTCCTACTCTACACCGCTATTCATGCCTTCAGTATCTTCAGTATTCAGAGTCCATCTGATGAACCCAACAGCTTGTGTCTGTACCCTCTACCTCTGGTCAAGGGCCCTGCACCCTAACAATATCCACCCCAATCTTCCCCTACCTCCCTAAAAATAAACCTTAGGAAGTAGTAAAAAGAATCTGCCAGCTGCTGGCTATCTTTCTTCCTTATAAAATCAAGGATCTGTGTTAGGCAGGATGTCATAATACCTAAAAGGGTCCCCAGTGTAGATTCCTGCTGTTTTGATATTCATACCCCGTCCTCCCTGAGTGTGGCTGGACCTCATGGCTCACTTCTAGAAACCAAAACAGTGCATACTGGGATGGATGTCATCTGAAAATGACAGTACAAACACTGTCTTCCATCCTGGTCACCCTTCTTCCTCTGACTCTCTCTGACAAGGGAAGCCCAAGAACACGAGTGGGTAGCCCATCCCTTCTCCAGTGGATCTTCCTGACTGGAGATAACTGCATTGCAGGCAGATTCTTCACCAACTGAGCTATCAGGGAAGCCCTGTATCAGGAAACCTCTAGTGGTGCAGCCCAAAAAACTGTTTTAATGCACTTTAGGGGTGTAGCTCATGTACACTAAAGTTAGTGAAATACTGGTATAGGTGATAGCAAAATCCTGTAAGTAGTAAATCATGTCAAAAGATAAAGAAAAAAATGCATGAAAGTGATACAAAAATAACTGATGTTAAAAAATTATCATCTTAAAACAATATCATTATAATAATCTTTAATGTACAAAACAAAGACCCACCATTACAAACAGGAAAGAAAATTTGACTATATTATCATAGCATTTGACTATTCTTTTCAAGAAAACTTCTAGCCAAATAACTTTGAAACTACTAACCCAACTGGTCTTGGGCAAAGAATGTAACAATAAAACAGGTAGTTTTTATCAGCTACTATGCAAATGTATCTAGCATTCATCAAACTGTTAAGGCTATTTTAAAATAATCAAAATAATATCTATTTTGATTTCATAACTTCATCTTAAGGAATTTTTTATTTGTTCCTATAGCAGTTCCCTTGTGGCTCAGCTGGTAAAGAATCTGCCTGCAATGCATGAGACGTGGGTTTGATCTCTGGGTTGAGAAGATCCCCTGGAGAAGAGAAAAAGGCTACCCACTCCAGTATTGTGGCCTAGAGAATTCTATGGACTACAGCCCACGGGCTCGCAAAGTTGGACATGACTGAGCAACTTTCCCTTTTTACTTTCATAGCAGTTCCTGGGGACTCTCTCAGCCCAGAGGTGCAGGGAAGAATAGGCAAATTACAGTATGGGATGCTGATCAAAGAGAGGCTAAGGGACAAGAAGGGGAGAAAAGAGGAGGCAGCATATATGTTTCATTTCCTGATGAAGAAAACCTTCTTATGAATTCCTTCATATCAAGAATACAGAGCTACTTTCAGAATGGCAGAACAAGAACTTAAAAAAATCTAAAGAAAGTACTGACAAAACTTGTCAAAATCAACTTTTTCAGAAGTATAAAAATTAATCAAAGGCATGCAACAAGCAAAGGAGCATTTACTCAAGAAAAATGACTCAATCTCAGTAAGAACAGCAATTCTTATAAACCAATGTGTTAGCAACTCAGGGTAGCTGTAAAAGCTATCCTCCTAGAAGTCACTAAAACAGTTAGGTTTGGAATTCCCCCAAAGCTTCATCCTGAGCACTGTCACCATTTGACATGGCAGCAGACGGAAATGCTCCATTGCAGTCTATGGGGTCATACAGAGTTGGACAGACTGAAGCAACTTAGCAGCAGCAGCAGCAGAGTTACTTTCTAATCTAACGCAGAGCTCTCTCTGTGGAAGCAGCCCGACCCCCAGGCTGTTTCTCAGAAACAATCTCAGTAGCAACTGTCTACCACAACAGCTGGAATGCTTGCTCCTGCATATTCCTGGGAATCTAGAATGCCAGGTGTACATTCAGGACTGTTTTCATGCCAAAGAAAGACCCGAAAAGATCCTACTCTCTCACTTCTGGATAATCCTGAGGCTTTGTGCAAACACTAAATAAAGTCTATACAAACTGCCTCCTGGAGTTCTGAAAATATGTCCAACAGACCTACACAGCCCCTCAACAAAGGCTGACTTTTATTAGTCAAAAGCAATTAAAGAAACCCCTGTCCAAACATTAGCTGACCACTAATTGAGCAGAAACTGCAAAAACTGCACACGGCAAACAGGCTTTTACAAAATTAGTCCAGGAAAGTCACAAAGCAAACAGCAACAGCAAACCTAAATGACCGTGGGGATAGGATTGTTATGGAAACCGTGGTGTGGGAAAGACACAAAAAGCACTTGAAGACACAGAATAGCAGGGTTATTCAGCCCTATGTGGGCTGTGCGGAGTCGCCTCCAACGCCTGAGTGCCCCAGCTTTGTTTTGGGTATCTTTTATACACCATAAACTTCTCGCTAAAACAGCTCAGATCCCTTCTCTCCCCAGGCAGCCCAATTTCCCGAAGATGTAAAGAGCAAGCAAAGTGAGCAAGCAAGGTCAGAGAAGCGGAAGTTGTGACTGATGAGCAGCAGCTGTTAAAACAAGATTAAGGAAGGAAAGCAAAAGGCTTTCCCTTAATTGGGGGCTTTGATCAATATGTCTGTAACAACAGTATCACCTTGTATTATTTAAAATGCTCAGTTCTGAACATAAAAGTAGGAGACTCACAAAGAAACAAGAAAGTATGGCCTATACTCAGGAGTTTAAAATACCATACAGTAGAACTGTACCAGAGAAAGTGCAGAGGGTTGGACCTGTCGACAGAGACAAGCAAACACAAGAAGCCAGTTGAAATTATCCACTCTGAGCAAAAACAAAGAATAAAAATTAAGATGTCTCAGAGATCTGTGGGGACGCTATCAAGCATATCAATATAAGCATGTGGGAGTCACACGAGAGGGGCAGGACAGAAAGGGTATTTGAAAAAATAACAACTTCCCAAGTTGATGAAAAACATTAACCTACATGCCCCAGAAGCTTAATAAACTTCATGTAGGATAAACTCAGAGATCCACACCTAGGCATATCCACACACTAGTAAAGCTACCGAAACACCAAGTGGGTATTTTGAAAGCATCAGGAAAAAAGTGACTCCTCACATACAGTGACCCTCGATAAGATGAACAGCTGACTTCTTGTCTGAACGCTGGAGGCCTGAAGACCAAGATGTGACATTTCAAGTGTTGAATAGGAAGACTATGAAAGCACAGTCCTACAGAAAAATTAAAAACGTTCTCAGATAAAAATGAGAGTATTTGTCATTTTCAGACTCTCCCTACAAGTAACACTAAAAGGAATTCTTCTGACTGAAATAAAAGGACAATAGTTACTAATTTGAATCCACATGAAATAATAAGAAGCACCAATGATAAAAGGTAATTACACAGATAAATACCCTCGTCCCTGGGATTCTCTAGGCAAGAACTCTGGAGTGGGTTGCCAGTTCCTTCTCAAATGCATGAGAGTGAAAAGTGAAGTCGCTCAGTCATGTCCAACTCAGCGACCCCATGGACTGCAGCCCACCAGGCTCCTCCGTCCATGGGATTTTCCAGGCAAGAGTACTGGAGTGGGGTGCCATTGCCTTCTCCGAAAAGACAGTATAAATGTGTTTTAATTTGTAACACTTTTCATGTCGTGTCCTAACTTAAGACAACTGCATAAAAACAATAATCATGAAACTGTTTTATGAACTCACAATGTATAAAGGAATAACTTATCTGACAGTAGGGCTTCCCAGGTGGCTCAGTGGCAAAGAATCTGCCTGCAAATGCAGGAGATGTGGGTTTCATACCTGGGTAGGGAAGGTCTCCTTGAGGAGGAAATGGCAGCCCACTCCAGTATTCTTGCCTAGGAAATGCCATGGACAGAGGAGCCTGGTGGGCTATAATCTATGGGGTTGCAAGAGTTGCACATGACTTAGTGATAGCATGCAAAACACATCTGACAATAACAGTACAAACAAGGGGCTCACAATGGAGTTACAGTGGAGTTATATTGGAGTACAATGGAGTTACATTTCTTGGTATATTGCTCAAATGAACTGGATGTTAATTTGAATTAGATTGTTTTAAGATGTTAGCTGAAATTTCTGGAGCAACAACTAAGGAAACAACTAAATAAAAAAATATATAGTGATCTCCGCTTTACTAAATCAAATTACTAAATCAATCCTCAGCCCTTATCTTGTAACAAATGACACAGGTTGATCACTATTTTCTCTTTGAAACACGTTTTTTTCCTCCTAAGTCTCACTTGTTGGAGCCTCTTCCTTTCTTCAACCTCTAAACGGCTGAGGGGCTCTGGACTCAATCCTTGATGTCCTTCTCTTTCCTGTCTTCATTTACTCGTCAGGTGATCTCACCCAGTCTCAGGACTCCTAGTATCAGCTAGATATTGATGGCTCCCAAATTCGCGTCTATATCCCTAACCTATCCTCTGAGCACCAGAGCCAGCACATCCAACAGCCCATTCTGTATCTCACCTTTTACATCTAACAGGTACTTTCACCTAAATGCCTAGTAAATGTCTGCATGGCTCACTGCTCAAATGTAAAGTTTTCAGAGAAAGTTTCCATGACTATCCTATGAAAAACAATCTCTCCCTCACTCTCTATCCCATAATCTTTTTCTTCATGGCCGTCATCAGAACCTATTCATATGTTTTAGGTTAAGTTCTAAGTGCTGAATCCTTGTTCACTGTTTTACCTTAATGCACAGAACACACTTGAATATTTATCAAAGGAAGAGAAAGGGAGTACTGATTAGGAATAACTGTATAAAAGGGTTTTTCACCAATACATAAAACAATGAAGATACTTACTTTTCCTTTTTTTCTTGTTTGTGGGCCTTTCTTGTAATTTGAGCTGCTTTTCTACTATATGGATGGATGACTTTTTTTTCTTGTCCTACACTTTTTCCCTTTGGTGCTTTAGGCTGAAATGTAGAGAAGTATATGACACACATAATCAGATACATAAATGACTTCTGTCAAAAATTTTTCTTTAGAAATAAAAATTTTAAACAGTAATATAACAGAAATACTGTGAGCTGGAAATACGTCACTAGAAATCAGGAGATATGCCAGACTCAGTCTTTGTTTCCATGGTCCTAACAGAAATGATATACAGTTGACCTCTGAACACAGGTATGGGAATGTGTGGGTCCACCTGAACCAAGACTGATTGTTTCCCACAGTAAGTACTACAGTGCTACATTATCTATGGTTATGGAGGAAGTATATATATGGAGGACTGACTATAAACTATATGCAGATTTTTGACTGAGTGGAGAGTTGGTGCCCCTAACCCCTGCACTGCTCAGGAGTTAACTGTATTCAGAATTATGCTCCAGTGATGTAAGAAAATAAAAGCACAGAGCCAATAAACCAGGTTTTCAACTGTTCCATCTTTAAAGCAGATACAGAGAATGCAGATAGTGAGGAGACTCACAGGTGGACATCTGGGTCAAAGTTAAAGTTAAGAGCGGGTAGAAGGAACCCAAGATGCTAACAGGAGCCTGAATGTAGAAGCTGCACAAGAAGCTGTAGAAGAGAGTGGGCAGTGAACAAAGCAAAATCAAAGCTGGATGCATGGGAAATAAGAACAGAGGGAATAATATAAGCCATTTCGAATCAGCCCATTCCAAAAGAAACAAATTATTTTCCCATTCAAGACTTAGGCCAGTTAACCAGGTCCTCTAAACTAGCTGTCTAGCATTTCAGTACTGTTTTATTCTTACTTCTATATCTTATCTCTGACTTAAATTACTCAGGAACTTTGTTTGGCTCCCTGTAACAGAAAGCCAAAATAACAGCGGCTTAACCCCAGTGAAGTTAGGTCTCTCCCACAGAAAGCAGGAGCTGGAGGCTCTCCTCCATGGAGCCCTGAGGCCCACTCTTTCTTGCTGCATGCTGTCCTCAGATGGAACAACACCAGGCCTTCAGTCTAGCCAGTGAGAGGCAGAAGAGAAAATAAACAGGCATGTTCCTTCTCTATTATATATAAGAAGGATTATATAAATGATTAGTAAATATAGTCTTTATTTCCAGAAAAAAAAATACATGATTGTAGAAGAACAAGAGGCTCTTTGGGGGACAGCTGGGAATCTAACATATCTAATCTTTAAAAAGGTCACAGTTTTAGAATATTCTCTCCAAAACTACTGGCACTGCGTTAATGCAGCCTCATGCTCTTCCATGATTAAGGTGGCCTTGAGGTTTCCATTGGAAGGCACGGAGTGGCTCTGTCTGGAACACTGATGAGTAGAGCCCTTCTCCCTGCTGAAGGGCGTCACTAACTCAGTTAGGCCCTAAAACCTCAACAAGAGAAACAAACTACTCCGACCTACTCTCCAGCATTATACCCCACTCAAAAGACTCTTCATCACATTCTTACTAACTTCTTACCATTCCCAGAACATACCATGTTGTCTTGCCTTTTTTTCTAAACTTCTAGAGACTGTACTTGTTACCTCTGCCTGTAAAATCTTCACTTGCCTTCTGATAAAATGCAGCTCAGTCACTTCCTTTATAAAACTGTCCAAGTAGAATTAATCAAAATGATCACCTCACATACATATTCATTTCTTCAACAATTACTAACTTAAATGTTCAATAAATATTTATTATTGCCTTCTTGATAAACATGACCAGAGAAGATTAACTCCAAGCGTGAAACCCAGGCTGCCCCTAGAAGCTGGTTACGGGTACAGGAGTATAGTGTGAAACCATCATCAGAGTGTGTGCGTTCTTTCACGTGTCTCTCTGCACGTGTGGAGGGAAGAGGCAGGAAGGTGTAACAGGAACTTATGTGCATGAGGGTTAGTTAGCAAACACAGATCAAGTAAACTTTCAGAACTCAAGGTAGGCTGCGTCTAAGATGGCCCCCAGTGACCACCCCCTCCTGAGGCCGACACCCCCTCCTGAGGCCGACGTACATCCATCCCCTTGAGTGTGGGCAGGACCTAGTGGCTCACTTCTGTGGACTAACATTTGGGAAAGTGATACAGTATCAGTCCAGAGATAGGTTGCGAAAGAACCCTGGCTGTGTCCTGCCCACTCCACTCTGCCCTCTTTGGCTCCCTCCGATGGAGACTAGCTGTCTTGTGCTGAACTGCTCTACACAGAGGCCAGCAGGACAAGTGACTGAGGGAAGCCTCAGGGAGTGAAGAACTGAGGCCCTTGGTCCGAGAGTCCACAAGGAGCTGAACTCCACTAAGAGCCATGTGAGAGAGCTGGGAAGGATATCTCCCCAAGCTGTGCCCTGAGACGAAGCCACAGCCTCAGATTGTACTTTGACTGCAATCTTATGAGAAATCTTGATGGAGAGGATCCAGACAAAGTATGCCTGGTCTGTGACTCACAAGAACTATGAGAGAATAAATTCTGTTGTTTCAAGCCAATGAATTGTGGGATAGCTTGTTAAAGAGTTAACTGATGCAAAACCAAAAACAAAAAAAAAGCAAAGATATCTTTGAAAAGATATTTTTATTTCACATATTCCAAAAAATATGTGAACAAGCGCTTTCAAAAAATGGAACAAGATCACAAAATTCTCAAGAAAAAAAGATGGTCTCCGAAGCTGTAAAATTTAACTGAAGTTACAGACTTGTGTAAAGTTGTTTTAGCAGTAAGCCCAAGTCTACAGAAAATTTCCTTTAAAAATCTGAAAATTTTCTTTAGAACAAGAAATAGTGTGATAACCCTTAGAGTACAGAATGTCCGCCCAGCTCTAGAGACCTCATTTTAAAGAGCAGTGTGATAGCCCCTGGGGGACAGAATGTCCGCACAGCTGTGCTGCTGCTGCTGAGTCGCTTCAGTCGTGTCCAACTCTGCGCGACCCCACAGATGGCAGCCCACCAGGCCCTCCGTCCCTGGGATTCTCCGGGCAAGAACACTGGAGTGGGTTGCCAGTTTCTTCTCCAATGCATGAAAGTGAAAAGTGACAGTGAAGTCCCTTAGTCGTGTCTGACTCCTAGCGACCCCATGGACTATAGCCTACCAGGCTCCTCCACCCATGGGATTTTCCAGGCAAGAGTACTGGAGTGGGGTGCCATCGCCTTCTCTGCCACACAGCTTTAGAAGACCTCATTTTAAAGAACCTCTAAGACTTAGTTCAAAGAAAGTACAAAGAAACCAAACTTACATTCTGACTCAACTGTGGACTATGATTCCTTATAATAATTTATTCATGAAAAGGTTGCCTCAAGACAGGTTATAAATATACAATACGGCACAGAAATATGTACCATAAAATAATAAATTTCAAAATAATTCTATGTCAATATATTAACTTTTTTTTACAAAAAAAACCCAACAAAATGCTTCAACAGGGGAAAAATGAAGTATCAGCTTATCAATAAAAATTAATAAAAATTAATCTATTAATTACATTCTATTATTATTCTATCATTCTATTATTATTACATAGATAGAAGCATTCTATATATTGGAGGAGAAATGTTTATGCTGTATTTTCTATTCAAACTTAGTATTTTGTTTCAAAAAGCATCAAATTTAACTTTCAAAGATACAGCAAAAATGCACTGCTTTCATATACATAAAAGACTATTCCAAACAACAGAGACTTCTGAAAAGTTTCTGGCATCATAGAAATATTCTATTTAAGAAAACTGGTATTAAAAGTCTCTCTCACATATAATCTTTAGTGATCACTTCAGAAAATTCATTATAGGCCAGTCTTTAGATTCATATTTGAGATTAACAAAGAAAACATAAAAGCAGTTTATTCAAACACAGCAACAGAAAGAGGTTTTCAGGGGTAATACACATTAAATATTTCTATAAAAATCATAAATAACAAAATAGAACTTTTCCAAAGCCATCAAAGAATCTAGGTACAACTAGAAAAAGAAATGTCATTTAAACTGCCCAATATAACTAGAAACCTAAAAGAATGATCATTTCACCAAACACACTTAAGGTACACAAATACACATAAATATTTTTTTAAAGTAGAGGAGTAATGCCATGCCTACAACTGAGAAAGCTTACAGTACATAATACCTTGAACCACAAGTAACCATAATCACAAAGATAAATTCTAGAATATGATAAACTAAGTTACTTAATATCAAAGACATAACAGGAATATAATGAACTAATTAAGAGAATCTGACCTTTCTTTTTTTTGGCAGTGACTCTATCCTGAAGAATTCTAGGGCACTTCCCTTGCTTAGCAGATACAAATGATGACAAGTGTCAATAACAAATACCTTGTTAGAGAATCCAGAAAGGACACATAAGCCATGTTAAAAGTGAAGAAGTGAAGTCACTCAGTTGTGTCTGATTCTTTGCAACCCCATGGACTGTAGCCTACTGGGCTCCTCCGTCCATGGGATTTTCCAGGCAAGGATACTGGAGTGGGTTGCTATTTCCTTCTCCAGGGGACCTTCCCGACCCACGGATCGAAGCGGGTCTCCCGCATTGTAGGCAGACACTTTACTATCAGACATTTTACTATCTGAGCCACAGCCCTTAAGCCGTGTTAAACCCCATTCAATTTTCAAGGACCATTTCCAGTTTAAGTTCACCTCCTCCTTGAAGCTATCCACTAACATGTAACCATTTTCATTCTCAATAATCCTGCTCTCTGGGGAGCACTTTCCACACAGCACTTAACATACCGTACTGACTAGTCATTTAATTTCACACTTGTGTTTATTTCCTCCACTGCAACTCCCTGAAGACTACAAATATGCCCTACTGGGTTGAAAAACAAGTTAGAAAGAAATAAAAAAAGGTTTCCAAGGTGGTGGAGTTCTACCTGGAGCTCATTTTGCTCCACAAACACATCAGGAACACATCAACAGGTGGATCAGTTATCTACATCTGTAGGCAGAGCATCAGCTGATCACTAGCAGAAGACCTTGGATCCTGGGAAGGACAAGAGGGATCACTGTGCAACGAGGTAGGATGAAAAAAGAAGGGAAAAAGAGGAGAGGACATGGGACAAGACCCGTGCCCTGGTGAGGAGGTGAAGGCGGGTAGAAGTCTCATCTGGGGATGCCCCCTAACTGACAGGGCAACTACAGACACAGGTGGAGCATCTGAGGTGGGGAGAAGGAGAAACAGCTGGTCTGTGGCAGATGGAGAGACCTACACAGACGGCTGGTGCTAGAGCCCTGTGCACCCCAGACTGGGATATGTCCCCACCAGCGTGCACAGGGGCTGAGAGCTGGAACATGCAGGTAAGACAGCAAAGCTGGGGAGACGATGGCTGCTGGCTCTAAGGAGACAGCCTGAGGGGTCAGGGGAGGAAATCTGTCCCTGGGAAAGCCTGAGGAGGAAACTCAGACTGCCACAGACGCAAGGCACCACTGCTGAGTGGTGAGCAGGGGTGGGACCCGCCATCACACCCTCTCTTTCCCCGTGTGCTGGCCTCTGCCTGCTGATGGGTTGGGAAGGGCCCCAGCCAGGGCAGGCCCTAGTGCATCTCTCACTGGGCACTAGGAAAGGCCCCCACAGTGGGCCCACGCATGCCCACAGCTGAATGCCAGGAAAGGCTCCCACTAGGGCTGATCTTACGCTAGCCATCTGTCACACCCATGACTGCTAGCTTCTCTGCTCTCCTCATCACTGAAGGACTGGATCTCTCGTGGCCACCACCTCCTCCGCTCACTTGTTGATGCTGTGACTCTGATCACAGCAGCCGTGCCACCTCCACATCCTGTCCTCACCAGGCCAGACCAGAGAGCTCTCAGGCAGCCTCGGGAGCAACTCCTGTGTGTGGCCAACACTCAGAGGTGGGACAGCTGAGTCTGGTGACTAAGGAATAAAAATCTCTCCATGCAGCTGCACAAAATGTAGATTAAATCCATGTGATCAGCTTGCTAAACCCAGAGTCTATGGAATATCCAATGGACAATGACTCTTCCCACAGTTGAGACTGGTCTAGCTGTAGCAGCGGTGGACTCTGTAGCAAGTACATGTGGGAGACAGGGCAGGTCAGAGTCTGACTGTCCCTCCAGTACCCATAGCAGGTCCACAGACCTAGTTAGAGGTAATGGAAGGTCTGCTGGGGAGGCAGAGGTTGGCTGTGATTCATAGGAGGGGCAAGGACATTAACAGATGAGATGCCAGGAAAATATTACTATTACTACTATTATCCTATATTCTGTTGTTGTTTCTCTCATAATTACCACTTTTTACTTGAAACTGTGAAAATGTTAGTTGCTCAGTCGTGTCCAACTCTTTGTGATCTCATGGACTATAGCCCACCAGGCTCCTCTGTCCATGGGATTCTCCAGACAAGAACACTGGAATGGGTACCATTCCATTTTCCAGCTCATCTTCCTGACCCAGGGATCGAACCTGGGTCTCCTGCACTGCAGGCAGATTCTTTACTGTCTAAGCCACCAGGGAAGCCCTATTTTTCTTTAATTTTTAAAATGTTTTACAATTTTTTCTATGTTTCCTGTTTCTTCCTGTTCTCCCTTTGTTCCATTTTATTTTTATCTTTTTAAAGTTTTTCTGGTTTAGGTTTCTGTGCTTTTTTCCCGGCACTCTGCTTTATTTTTCGCTTCTGTTAATTTTGTTTTTAACCATTTGGTTTGCTTCTGGGTTACTTTGCTCTGGTAGTTCTCCTGCTTTCCGATTTCTCTGTTTGTTTCTTCGGTGTGCATGTGTGCACCTGTTATTTGTTCAGCTCTGGTGTTACTATTTGTCTTGGGCTGTTTCTTCATTTCTCTTTTGTTGTTGTTGTTGCTGCTACTTGTTTATCTCTTCGCCATCTGTCTCTGACTTCACCACCTGCATTACTTTTTCCTTTTACTTTTGCCACACTGTATGATTTGCAAGGTCTTGGCTCCCCAGCCAGGGGTTGAGCCTGAGCCTTTGGGTTGGGAGTGCTAAGCCCAGGATGCTGCACCAGCAGAGAATGCCCAGTCCTAGGGAATATTAATCTGTGACAGTTCTCCCAGAGGTATCCTTCTCAACTCCAAGACCTGGCTCCACCCAATGGCCTTCAGTCCCCAGTGCTAGATGCCTCATGCCAAACAATAAGCAGGACAGGGACACAGACCACCCATCAGCAGACAGACAGCCTGAAGTTGTAGTAAGCCCAAAGACACCCCAAAACACACCACTTTATGTGGCACTGCCCATCAGAAGGACAAGATCTAGCACAATCTACCAGAGCACAAGCACCAGGACCTCCCACCAGGAAGCCAACACAAAAGACAGGACCAAACTCACCCACAAGGGGCAGACATGAGAAGCAAGAGGAGCCAAGAATGCAGAAAGGAGACCTCATACACGGTAAGTTAGACAAAATGAGAACACAGAGAAATATGTTGCAGATGCACCAATGTAAAAATCCACAAAACCAAATAAATGAAGAGGAAATAGGCAATCTACCTGAAAAAGGATGCAAAATAATAATAGTAAAAATAACCTAGATCTCAGAAATAGAATAGAGGCACAAAAGAATGGAGAAAATATAATAAATATTTCAGGTCAGGAAGCAACAGTTAGAACTGGACATGGAACAAAAGACTGGTTCCAAATAGGAAAAGGAGTACGTCAAGGCTGTATATTGTCACCCTGCTTATTTAACTTCTATGCAGAGTACATCATGAGAAATGCTGGGCTGGAAGCAGCACAAGCTGGAATCAAGACTGCCAGCAGAAATATCAATAACCTCAGATATGCAGATGACACCACCCTTATGGCAGGAAGTGAAGAAGAACTAAAAAGCCTCTTGATGAAAGTGAAAGTGGAGAGTGAAAAAGTTGGCTTAAA
>SJYF01001684.1:1115003-1127362 GCA_006410515.1 Procapra przewalskii
ATAATGGTTACCTTGCTGTTTGCTCTATAATTTTCTTCATGTGTCATATTTGTGTTTTATGCACATTTATTATATTTATAGGGTATACTTCACAGTAAAGTTGTTTAAAAAGTGTTAAGCACAAACATATTACTTCGTTGTTTCTTGAATCCAGTATTACTGTTGAGAAGTCTCATGTTGGCCTAATTTTGGTTCCTTTGTGGGTGGTTTACTTTTTGTGTGGAATCGTTTCATAATTTCTCTTGCATTTTCTCTTCTGTAATTTTACTATAGTTTGTCTAGATATTTCCTTTATGTGTCCTGCACTATATGGCCCCTCAATTCCTTTTGGGGATTTGTATTATCTAGATATTGATAATTCTGTTCTCCTGATTTCTTAGCCTTTCTTTTATATTTTCTATATCTTTATTCATTTCTTTTGCCCCTTGGAAGGCTCCTAACTTGATCTCCGAGTTTATTCTTTTGTTCATTGATATAAGCATCCTGCTAGATATTCCATCTTATAACTTCATTTTAAGTATCTTATTTCTAACATATACACACATTTATATATATATATCTCATATATCACTGGTTTTCTAAAATAATTTCTTATCCCTTTGCCTTGTTACCATATTCTTCTTCAACTCTTTTGAATATGTCATAACTTAAGTTCTTGGTTCATCTGTTCCAATAATGTGCTTAAGGTGGTATATGCTGTTCAATTTTATTATCTTTTTAACTTTCATTTTGAGAAGTTGCACCCCTCAGGTAGATATTTTCTTTGAACCTGTAGCATCATACTTCACTGATAGAGTCAATTTTTGTCATGTAATGTGTCCTGGGAACATGCTAAAAGTCACCCTCTTTACTGAGTCTGTTGTTGAAAGTTTAGAGTGTGGAGGGTCAGGCGTCAGAGGAGAGACTGCAGAGACCAGCTGCTGACAGGGGAGCAGAGGTGTGAGGGCTCCGGGCACCTGTTGCCTTCTAAGGCTGTCTGCATCTCTCCTTGCTTAGCTGGGCTCTGTCTCTGCTGCCGGTGCCTGCCACCACCAGGATGCCAGGGATGCTCTCCCTTCCTGGGTGAAGGAAGAGAGGAGCTCAGGGTACAGCCTCTCCAGATCCCTCCCTGGCTGCCAGACACCTCCCTCCCAGGCCACTGCCTCCACCCATCCTCCCAGGGAGTTCACAGTTGCAATCTCACTTCTAAGCACCAGTTCCTTCTGGTTTCTGTCATTTTCACAGTTGGTTTGGAAGATCCTGTGCTTCTCTACCATTTTACCTTACTTATTGTTAGTAGTCTCGATTACATTAATAAAATTAGCCTTTTGTCACATATGATGTAAATTGGTTGTTTATTTATCTTCTGACAAATCTGTGATAATCTTTTGCTACAGAGAATTTGTAAAGTGTCTTCACCCTTTACAAGGAGCCAGCTGTTATACAAGGCAGTTAAAGGTGATCTGGCATAAACGTATCTCTTGTTTTGTTCCTCACAGCAGTCTGGGACCCAGTAACTCAAAAGCCTGATTGGTGTTAAAATTTACACATCTAGTTGTTTTTAATACAGTTCCGAAGAGCAGGTGTTTAGCCTTTTAGTCTCCCTGCTTTGTGTACCTTGTGAAACACCACCCAGCAAAACATCACCCAGTGTCACCCAGCGTCTTCTAGCCTTAGCTGACATCAACCTGGGGCTCTAGAAGACCCAAAGCCAGTGCTGCTCTTCAGAGGTGTCTGGCCTGGAGTCCCCCTCTCTGACCCCCCACTTCTCCCCTGCAGGATAGTGGCTCTACCCTGCTTTTGGGAAAGCTGAAGGGCTTTCCCAGAACCCCAGCAAATCTGTCAGAATTGTTAGTCTCTCATCATGGCCAGCTCTTTGCAACCCTATGTACGGTAGCCTGCCAGGATCCTTTGTCCATGGAATTCCTGGAGTGGGTTGCCATTTGCTCTTCCAGGGGATCTTTCCGACCCAGGGGATGAACCCAGGTCTCCTGCATTGCAGGCAGATTGGTTACCTTCTGAGCCACCAGAGAAGCCCTAAAATTTGTTGCAGTGGCTTCCATATACAGTTGGTTGTGTGCTGGCGCCATCTCGTGGTCACATGCTCTATCGCTACTCTAATATGTCACGGTTATTTGCTATTGCTTTTTAAAAATGGTTTAACTCTGTATGTATCAATGTGGGCAATGTAGTAGGCTTGTTAAGTAGAAAAAGTGAGCTATAAGACTGTATACATAAGAGATAACAAAATTTGGAAGGAAGACAGCTCAGAAGATATCAGGAAGGATAACAATCAACTGTTAATAGTTTACAAGATGAGGATTGAGGTGGAGGAAGTTGGAAAATAATTGCACTGTATTCTTCTAGAGTGTTTGAATTTTTTAAGCAGCTTTTTAAAATAACTTTGCCAGTTGAAAAAAGGATGACTGAGAACAGTTGAATTTGATTAAAGTGCTCAAAGACTGTGGTGTCATCGGAGATATGTTAATGTAAACAAAAATATAAGGGCTGGTGATCAAGCTTACGGTACAAGCGGGCAAATTCCTTACCTTATTTGCAACTAAGTCCATTGCAGATGTAACTAGTTAAGATGAGGTCATTACTAGAGACAGATGTAACTAGTTAAGATGAGGTCATTACTGGAGAAGGGTGGGCCCCTAATCAAATATGTCTAATATCCTGACAAAAAGAAGAAATTTGAGGACTTCTCCAGTGGGCCAGTGGTTAAGACTCTGCCTTTTAGTGCAAGGGATGCAAGTTTGATCCCTGGGCAGGGAACTGAGATCCCACATGCCTCAGGATGCAGACAAAAATGAAAATAAATAAGACTTTTTAAAAAAAGAGATTTGGACGTAGACATGCATAAGGGGGAGGGAGGCCTTACAAATAGCTGTGAAAAGGAAAGAGGCAAAAAACAAGGAGAAAAGGAAAGATATAAGCAGAGTTCCAAAGAATAGCAAGAAGAGATATGAAAGCCTTCTTCAGTGATCAGTGCAAAGAAATAGAGGAAAAGAATATAATGGGAAAGACTAGAGATCTCTTCAAGAAAATTAGAGACACCAAGAGAACATTTCATGCAAAGATGGACTCGATAAAGGACAGAAATGGTATGGACCTAACAGAAGCAGAAGATATTAAGAAGAGGTGGCAAGAATACACAGAAGAACTATACAAAAAAGATCACGACCCAGATAATCACAATGGTGTGATCACTCATCTAGAGCCAAACATCCTGGAATATGAAGTCAAATGGGCCTTAGAAAGCATTACTATGAACAAAGCTAGTGGAGGTGATGGAATTCCAGTTGACCTGTTTCAAATCCTGAAAGATGATGCTGTGAAAGTGCTGCACTCAATATGCCAGCAAATTTGGAAAACAGCAGTGGCTACAGGACTGGAAAAGGTCAGTTTTCATTCCAATTCCAAAGAAAGGTGATGCCAAAGAATGCTCAAACTACCACACAATTGCACTCATCTCACATGCTAGTAAAGTGATGCTCAAAATTATCCAAGCCAGGCTGCAGCAATACGTGAACTGTGAACTTCCAGATGTTCAAGCTGGTTTTAGAAAAGGTGGAGGAACCAGAGATCAAATTGCTAACATCCTCTGGGTCGTCGAAAAAGCAAGAGAGCTCCAGAAAAAACGTCTATTTCTGCATTATTGACTATGCCAAACCCTTTGACTGTGTGGATCATAATAAACTTTGGAAAATTCTGAAAGAGATTGGGAATACCAGACCACCTGACCGGTCTCTTGAGAAACCTCTATGCAGGTCAGGAAGCAACAGTTAGGACTGGACATGGAACAACAGACTGGTTCCAAATAGGAAAAGGAGTACATCAAGGCTGTATATCGTCACCCTGCTTATTTAACATCTATGCAGAGTACATCATGAGAAATGCTGGACTGGAAGAAGCACAAGCTGGAATCAAGATTGCCGGGAGAAATATCAATAACCTCAGATATGCAGATGACACCACTCTTATGGCAAAAGTGAAGAGAAACTAAAAAGCCTCTTGATGAAAGTGAAAGTGGAGAGTGAAAAAGTTGGCTTAAAGCTCAACATTCAGAAAATGAAGATCATGGCATTCGGTCCCATCACTCCATGGGAAATAGATGGAGAAACAGTGGAAGCAATGTCAGACTTTATTTTGGGGGGGCTCCAAAATCACTGCAGATGGTGACTGCAGCCATGAAATTAGAAGACGCTTACTCCTTGGAAGAAAAGTTATGACCAACCTAGATAGCATATTCAAGAGCAGAGACATTACTTTGACATCTAAGGTCCGTCTAGTCAACGCTATGGTTTTTCCAGTAGTTATGTATGGATGTGAGAGTTGGACTGTGAAGAAGGCTGAGCGCCGAAGAATTGATGCTTTTGAACTGTGGTGTTGGAGAAGACTCTTGAGAGTCCCTTGGACTGCAAGGAGATCAGCCCTGGCATTTCTTTGGAAGGAATGATGCTAAAGCTGAAACTCCAGTACTTTGGCCATCTCATGCAAAGAGTTGACTCATTGGAAAAGGCTCTGATGCTGGGAGAGGTTGGGGGCAGGAAGAGACGGTAACGACAGAGGATGAGAAGGCTGGATGGCATCACTGACTCGATCGATGGTCGTGAGTCTGAGTGAACTCCAGAAGTTGGTGATGGACAGGGAGGCCTGGTGTGCTGCGATTCATAGGGTTGCAAAGAGTCGGACATGATTGAGTGACTGAATTGAACTGAACTAAATGCATAAGGAAAAATCTCCAGTATGTGAATATGGACTTCTGTGACCATAAAACAAGTGTTACACTTTGAACTACAACCCCTCCCTGCCCCCTCAAAAGATGTCTGGGAGTCCCAAGCCCCTACCTCAGAAGTGGCCTTGTTTGGAGTTGCAGTAATCTTTCTGGAAGTAGTCAAAAGGAAATCACTAAGGTGGGCTCTAATCCAAAGACTTAAGTCCTTATGCAAAGGGGAGGTTTGAGTACAGAGTCATGCACAGAGGGAAGAAAGGCATCGTCAAGCCAAGGAGAGAGCCTGGCATGGGTCCTGTCCTCACATCCCCAGAAGGGCAGCCTGCTCAGACCTCAATTTTGGACCTCCAGCCTGCAGAGCTGTGAGGCCATCTGTTGTTTTAGCTTCCCACCTTCATCCCTCAGTGTGGGATCCTTTGTTACCACAAACCTGCTGTTTTTTCCACTTCTTGTTCTCAGTCTTGTCAGAGAATGCTACTTACTTGCATTAAATTTGATGTTCAAAACTCTATGTATGTATATAAAAAATGTTTTGGAGTCACAAGTGACGTTTATTTAGTTTATAACCTCCATTGCACACTAAGTTAAATTTACAGGAAATTAAAGCTGAACATTTGAAAATTGATCTGAAAGAAAGAACATAATATTAAAAATTGAAACAGAAATAGATCCTAAGGGAAACTGTGACACTAAATAGTCCTGGAAATGCAATTTTCCTTATTATAGTTTGTGTTTATTATTCATGAACTGTCTTACAACTTTCTGCAGCAAATTTGTATCATATTTGTAGCAAACAGAAAAGTTCCTGTGTGGGCAGAGAAATTTTCTTCCAGTGTTTCTATAGTCAGAGTTTAATTTTCCTTGCTCAGGATTCATCAGAGGACTGGGAACTGGGAGTGTCTAGATTCACCCAAGGACAAACTCTCAGAAATATATTTTTTGGGGCAGTAACAAAATGAAGAGCTCCCTTAGTTAAGTCTGTATTATCTGACCGGGACGAACGCAAAGCCTCGCCTTCTCCACATTTATTTTGTATCTCCTAAAAAATAGCACGAAATATAAGAAAGCCCTCCTAAGTGATCAATGCAGAGATACAGAGGAAAACACTAGAGTGTGAAAGACTAGAGATCTCTTCAAGAAAATTAGAGATAACAAGGAAACATTTCATGGAAAGATGGGCTCGATAAAGAACAGAAATGGTATGGGCCTAACGGAAGCTAAAGATATTAAGAAGAGGTGGCAAGAATACACAGAAGAACTACACAAAACAGATCTTCATGACACAGATAACCATGATGGTGTGATCACTCACCTAGAGTCACATCCTGGAATGCAAAGTCAAGTGGGCCTTAGAAAGCATCACTATGAACAAAAATAGTGGAGGTGATGAAATTCCAGTGGAGCTATTTCAAATGCTAGAAGATGATGCTGTGAAAGTGCTGCACTCAATATGACAGCAAATTTGGAAAACTCAGCAGTGGCCACAGGTCTGGAAAAGGTCAGATTTCATTCCAGTACCAAAGAAAGGCAATGCCAAAGAATGCTCAAACTACTGCACAGTTGCACTCATCTCACATGCTAGTAAAGTAATGCTCAGAATTCTCCAAGCTATACTTCAACAGTACATGAACCAAGAACTATCAGATGTTCAAGCTGGATTTAGGAAAGGCAGAGAAACCAGAGATCAAATTGCTTACATGGTTGTTATCATAGAAAAATCAAGAGAATTAAAAAAATATCTACTTTGGCTTCATTGACTACGCGAAAGCCTTCGACTCTGTGGATCACAGCAAACTGTGGAAAATTGTGAAAGAGATGAGAATGCCAGACTACCTTACCTGCCTCCTGAGAAATCTGTATGCAGGACAGGAAGCAACAGTTAGAACCAGACATGGAACAACAACTGATTCCAAAGTGGGAAAGGAATACGTCATGGCTGTATATTGTCACCCTGCTTATTTAACTTCTATGCAGAGTACATCATGTGAAATGTCGGACTGGATGAGCACAAGCTGGAATCAAGACTTTAGGGAGAAATATCAATAATCTCAGATATGCAGATAACACCACTCATAGCAGAAAGTGAATTAAAGAGACTGTTGATGAAGGTGAAAGAGAAGAGTGAAAAAGTTGGCTTAAAGTTCAACATTCAAAAAACTAAGATCATGGCATCTGGCCATCACGTCATGGCAAATAGATGAGGAAACAATAGAAACAGTGATAAAGTTTATTTTCTTGGGCTCCGAAATCGCTGCAGATGGTGACTGCAGGCATGTGATTAAAAGATGCTTGCTCCTTGGAAGGAAAGCTATGACCAACCTAGACAGCATATTAAAAAGCAGAGACATTTCTCTGCCAACAAAAGTCTGTCTAGTCAAAGCTATGGTTTTTCCAGTAGTCGTGTATGGATGTCAGAGTTGGACCATAAAGAAAGCTGAGTAGCAAAGAATTGATGCTTTTGAATTGTGGTGTTAGAGAAGACTCTTGAGAGCCTTTTGGACTGCAAGGAGATCAAATCAGTCAGTCCTAAAGGAAATCAGTCCTGAATATTCATTGGAAGGACTGATACTGAAGCTGAAGTTCCAATACTTTGGCCACTTGATGCGAAGAACTCACTGGTAAAGATTCTGATGCTGGGAAATTTTGAAGACAGGCGGAGAAGGGGACAGCAGAGGATAAGATGGTTGGATGGCATCACTGTCCTGATGGACATGAGTTTGAGCAAGCTCACGGTGTTGGTGATGATCAGGGAAGCCTGCCATGCTGCATTCCATGTAGCCACAAAGAGTCGGACATAAATGAATGACTAAACTGTATATTATCAAAACAATTTTTCCCAAACATTGCCATGATCAAGATGTTTGGATGATTAAAATCCTTGTGCTGTACTTCACCTCCAACCCTAAAGCAAGAGAACAAAGCAAAACTAAAAAATAACCCACTTGGCTTTATTTCAAGGCCTTTTCAAAATCTGACTTCCTCCTTTCCCTCAATGTTCTCAGCATGAATCTTTTTTTTCCTGTCAGATTAGAAATTCTCTTTTTCTACTTTTGTAACTTTGCTCTTGACTTTCTGTCATATTTACACTGATGAAAACCATACCCATTCTACAAAACCTAGGTCAAAAATGACCTCTTGCATTCCATAGTTAATGTTAAATAGCTAAGAGTATTTGTTTCTCTGCCCTGGTACCACACTTGGCACTAAGGGGCATTTGCTGTAATCGTGTGTTTTCCCTACCAAATTGAAGTCCAGTATCTGGAGGGCAAGAACTAAGTTTGATTCATCAGTAGAGCATTAGCTTAGTATTAGCATCTATGTTAGCTTTGAATCTATCAAGCATGCAATAAAGAAATGAATCAATTATTATTGTTTAATGAACAAAATCTACTTTGATTCTTAAGCATAGAAAGCATTGCTCTGAAGGTTAACTGTTTCGAACTTGAAAACATGATATGTAAAATGTGTTGCAAGACTATATACATAATCAAAAGTTAAATACTAATGTGTGGTGGTGATTATGAATTATATACCAGTATTGATTTTAAATTGAAGAAAGTAGGGAAAACCACTAGACCATTCAGGTATGATCTAAATCAAATCCCTTATGATTATACAGTGGAAGTGAGAAATAGATTTAAGGGCCTAGATTTGATAGATAGAGTGCCTAATGAACTATAGACTGAAGTTCGTGACATTGTACAGGAGACAAGGATCAAGACCATCCCCATGGAAAAGAAATGCAGAAAAAGCAAAATGGCTGTTTGGGGAGGCCTTACAAATAGCTGTGAAAAGAAGAGAAGCAAAAAGCAAAGGAGAAAAGGAAAGATATAAGCATCTGAATGCAGAGTTCCAAAGAATAGCAAGAAGAGATAAGAAAGCCTTCCTCAATGATCAATGCAAAGAAGTAGAGGAAAAGAATATAATGGGAAAGACTAGAGATCTCTTCAAGAAAATTAGAGATACCAGGGGAACATTTCATGCAAAGATGGGCATTTCATGCAGAAATGGTGTGGACTTAACAGAAGCAGAAGATATTAAGAAGAGATAGCAAGAATGCACAGAAGAACTATACAAAAAAGATCTTCATGACCAAGATAATAACGATGGTATGATCACTCACCTAGAGCAAGACATCTTGGAATGTGAAGTCAAGTGGGCCTGAGAAAGCATCACTATGAACAAAGCTAATGGAGGTGATGGAAATCCAGGTGCGCTATTTCAAATCCTGAAAGATGATGCTGTGAAAGGGCTGCACTCAATATGCCAGCAAATTTGGAAAACAGCAGTGGCCACAGGACTGGAAAAGGTCAGTGATCATTCCAATCACAAAGAAAGGCGATGCCAAAGAATGCTCAAACTACCACACAATTGCATTCATCTCACACTCTAGTAAAGTAATGCTCAAAATTATCCAAGGCAGGCTTCAGCAGTACATGAACCGTGAACTTCCAGATGTTCAAGCTGGTTTTAGAAAAGGCAGAGGAACCAGAGGTCAAAGTGCCAGCATCTGCTGGATCATGGAAAAAGCAAGAGAGTTCCAGGGAAACCTCAATTTCTGCTTTATTGACTATGACAGAGCCTTTGACAGTGTGGATCACAGCAAACTGTAGAAAATTCTTCAAGAGATGGGAATACCAGACCACCTGACCTGCCTCTTGAGAAACCTATATGCAGGTCAGGAAGCAGCAGTTAGAGCTGGACATGGAAAAACAGACTGGTTCCAAATAGGAAAAGGAGTAAGTCAAGACTGTATACTGTCACCCTGCTTTTTTAACTTCTATGCAGAGTGCATCATGAGAAATGCTGGGCTGGAAGAAGCACAAGCTGGAATCAAGATTGCCGGAAGAAATATCAATAACCTCAGATATGCAGATGACACCACCCTATGGCAGAAAGTGAAGAGAAACTAAAAAGCCTCTTGATGAAAGTGAAAGAGGAGAGTGAAAATGTTGGCTTAAAGCTCAACATTCAGAAAACGAAGATCATGGCATTTGGTCCCATCACTCCATGGGAAATAGATGGGGAAACAGTGGACACAATGTCAGAGTCTTTTTGGGGGGGCTTGAAAATCACTGCAGATGGTGAGTGCAGCCATGAAATTAAAAGACGCTTACTCCTTGAAAGAAAAGTTATGACTAACCTAGATAGCATATTGAAAGGTAGAGACATTATCTTGCCAACAAAGGTCCGTCTAGTCGAGGCTATGGTTTTTCCTGTGGTCATGTATGGATGTGAGAGTTGGACTGTGAAGAAGGCTGAGCGCTGAAGAATTGATGCTTTTGAACTGTGGTGTTGGAGAAGACTCTTGAGAGTCCCTTGGACTGCAAGGAGATCCAACCAGTCCATTCTAAAGGAGATCAGTCCTGGGTGTCCTTTGGAAGGAATGATGCTGAAGCTGAAACTCCAGTACTTTGACCACCTCATGCGAAGAGTTGACTCACTGGAAAAGACTTTGATGCTGGGAGGGATTGAGGGTAGGAAGAAAAGGGGGTGACAGAGGATGAGATGGCTGGATTGCATCACCGACTTGATGGACTTAAGTTTGAGTGAACTCCAGGAGTTGTTATGGACAGGGAGGCCTGGCGTGCTGTGATTCATGGGGTTGCAAAGAGTTGGACATGACTGAGCGACTGAACTGAGCTTATTGAGTTTTACTTTTCTTTTAGTATTAGGTTGGTGCAAACACAATTGTGATTTTCATGTTGCTTTAATTTGCCGTTTGATATTGTAATATATTCTTAAGAAATTATAATACACACCTCTCACTTTAGGTTTGTTTCTTTTTTTGCTAATGACATTGCTTGCTGATTATTTTATATTTGATTTTTGGAGTATAGAGATAATGTTAGAAAGCAAATTAAAGCAGTTTTCTTATTTGAGTTCAAAATGGGTCATAAAACAGCAGAGACAACTCACAACATCAAAAACTCTTTTGGTCCAGAAACTAATAACCCTACAGTGCAGTGGTGGTTCAAGAAGTTTTGCAAAGATGAGCGCCTTGAGATGAGCAATGTAGTGACTGTCCATATGAAGTTGACAACCAACTGAGAGCAATCATCAAAACTGGTCTTCTTACAACTACACAGGAAGTTGCCTCAGAGCTCAGTATCAACCATCCTATGGTCATTTGGCATTTGAAGTAAATTGGAAAGGTGAAAAAGCTCAATAACTGGGTGCTTCATGAGCTGACAAGAAATAAAAAATATCATCATTCTGAAATGTCATCTTCTCTTACCTTATGCAACAATAGCAAATCACTCTTTATCTGATTGTGACGTGTGACAAAGAGTGGATTTTATACAACAACTGGCGATGACTGGCTCAGTGGTTGCACCAAGAAGCTACAAAGCACTTTCCAAAGCCAAACTTCCACCAAAAAAAAGTCATGATCACTGTTTGCTGGTGTCTGGCCCACTACAACTTGCTGAGTCCTGGTGAAGCCATTACATCCGAGAATGCTCAGCACATCAGTGAGATTCACCAAAAACCGCGATGTGTGCAGCTGGCACTGGGCAACAGAAAAGACCCAATTCTTTTCTATGGTAATGCTGACCACGCATTGCATAACCAACACTCTAAAAGTTGAACGAATTGGCCTGTGAAGTTTTGCCTCCTCTGCCATATTCACCTGACCTCTCTCCAACTGAGTATCACTCCTTCAAGTATCTCAATTTTTTGCAGGGAAAACACTTCCATAACCAGTAGGATGCACAGAATGCACTCCAGAGTTCATCAAGTCCTGAAGCATGATTTTTATGCTACAGGAATAAACAAACTTATTTCTCATTGGCAAAACTATGTTGATCATCATGGTTCCTATTTTGATGAATAAAGATGTGTTTGAGCCTAGTTACAATGATTTAAAACTCTTGGTCTGAAACTGCAATAATTTTTGCACCAACCAGATAATTATAAGCATAAGCCCCTACATGATAATTTAACATACTCTTACATTTCCCCATCTCCCATAATATTGGGTGTGATTAGGCAAGTAAGTTCTACCAATGGAATATAAGACATAAGTTTTACAATTTATGGGATACTTCCTGAAAAATGAATTTCCTACCTTCCTTCCATCCTTTTTGTTCCTTCTTGTGGGAGTAAAAAGAGGACAAGATAATTTCTGGCTTCAGCTTTGCAGATTAGGCAACACCTGAGGAACGAGTGGGCAACAAGACAGAACTTTCACCCTGGAGAGACCCTGTTGAACAGAACTGTCTGACAAGTCTGGACCATCCACTATCTTTTGAATTTTTACATGAAGGAGAAATGAACTTAAACCTTGCTTGGGCCACGTCCAGTTTTCTTCATGTAGGGGGTCATTTTGTTACCACAGACATAAAACCTGAAAGTTATACTAGAGTATAGTAATAAAAATTTTTGAATATTTATCCTGAATGTTATTCTGAAGATATTGGAATAACCTCCCTTAGGCATCATTTTAGATAATTATTTGGATTTTCTTATTGAGTTTCAATAGGATGAATAGCCAGTGTTTATATTGATGACCACTATTCATCAAAAATAAAGGATTATGACTTCACGTCCCCTTTCTAAAAAGAAAGGTAGATATTTGATATGTTTCAGAGGGGTTAATTTAAAATCATTCACAAGCAAAAGGACAGAGCAGTATTAAATC
>SJYF01001684.1:1131079-1142678 GCA_006410515.1 Procapra przewalskii
CCTTAGTTATTTACAACCCAACTGAACATTGAAATTATCATGGGAGTTTTAAAATTACTGGTGCTTAGATCCTTTACCCAGAAATTCTGATTTGGCTGCTTTGGAGTGCAGCCTGGATACAAGATTTGTTTAACTCCTCAGATAACTCTAAAGAACAACCAACGTTGAAAACCACTGAACTAAGCCTATCTGCAGATTATTGGTTCTTAACTTTGACTAAACAGTAGGCAATTAGTCAAACAATAATCCATATCAGTGCTGCCAAGAACAAAGAGCTTTATTTGGGCCCTTAGGAATTGCCATTCTGGAAGCACAAATGGAGGTGCAGCTGAAAGAGTTTTCAAGGAAGAGAAAGAGCCAGGGACTTATAAAGACAAAAGTCACAAGTTTGTTAAAGCTCTCTGGAAAGAATTATCACTGATCCTTGTGCAGGTAGGAGATATTTGTTCTTAATGGATATGGTGTCAGAGTTTTTTAGGGTAAGGGTCCAACAAGCATCTTAAATTTCTGAAGCATAGGGCAGAGTTCTGGATGTCTGAGTTAAGACAGTAAGAGATCAGAAGTTCAGAGTCCATCAAGAATCACTTCCTCAGTATCCTCCCAGCTCCATTTTGGAGATCTCTCTTGGCAACACTAAATTTATTTTCCTCCCAGAGAATTAACAGGTGCATTAAAACTACAGTGTCTGAAACTCTGGTCCCATAGATTAGAATTTAGCTTCTCTTGAGGTGGAGTCCAGGAGATAAGTCTGTTTTGTTTTCAGTGTGATGATCTTGATGTGAAGTTAAAACTAAGTATTATGACTCAAGAATTAAGCTGTTTAATACCACAGCATGGAAGAGATATAGTACTGTTATTGTGTTTTTGTGTTTTTAGATAACATGCTATATACAACCTTGGCCTGGTAGAAACACTCAGTGGCACAAGTTTAGTTATATAACTAAAACAAATTAATTAAAAATATTATTAGTTAACTATTTTAGAATACATGGGGGAAATTGCAGTTCTAGACACCCTACCATTCAGCGGTTCTAAATTTGATCCTTGTGACAATTTTGGTCAGATTATCGTATTTCTATCTGCGAGTCAGAGTCAATTTTCACCAACACAAAGCTCAAGAGCAATTATCATCCAATTAAAAATAAATAAAAAGAATTTCCAGCTGCTCTGGAAAGTCTCGCTGACATGGTGTTGCCATATCCAGTAGACTGACAGTAACTCTGGATCATTTCCATTAATGCTGGGCTAGAGGTGCCTCAGTGGTAAAGAATTCATTTCCCCGTGCAGGAGATGTAGGACACGGGTTCTATACCTGGGTCAGGGAAGAAGCTCTTGAAGGAGGAAATGGCAACACACTTCAGTTTTCTTGCCTGCAAAAATGCTATCAACAGAGGAGCCTGGAGAACTACAGTCCTCAAGAATGTGGAGTCTGACTGGACTTTGCAACTGAGCACCCAGGCACAGAACAGTGAGGATGTCTCAGGCAGCCCCAAAGCAGCAAAAGGCAGCAGGACCTCAACAAACAGCATCCCATAATGCAGGGATAAAAGCCCTTTTGAATTTATAATGAGGAAAAGTATAAAGAAGTTTAATTATTTTTAATAATGCTAAGCATGTAAATGACTAAGTATTAAAACCCATTCAATGGAAGGAGCCTGCGGAGCGGGGCGAGGACCTAGGCGCGGGTGGTAAGCAGGCTCCTTCCGGAGGTGGGGGCCAGGACTTCTTATCATAAGATGAAGTTGCACCGCTGTTTCCAGGGGCAGTGGCTGCAGCCGCTGGGGTCAGATTAACTGACGGAACCTCCAGAGCTCGTTTCCGCGAGCCAAGGCCAGGCGCGCCGTCACGTGACGAAACTGCCGTGGCACCGCCCCGTCTGCCCCGCACAGGAACCTGGGAAGGCACCGACATGGCGGACAGCGCGACACTGGACGCGACCACAGTGCAAGTGCTGCAGGACCTGGCCAACCGCCTGCGCGTCCATTCCATCAGGGCTACATGTGCCTCTGGCTCTGGCCACCCCACGTCGTGCTGTAGCGCGGCAGAGATCGTGTCGGTGCTTTTCTTCCACACGATGAGGTACAGACAGACTGAGCCTGCGCACCCCGACAACGACAGATTCGTCCTCTCCAAAGGTCATGCCGCTCCGCTGCTCTATGCTGCCTGGGCGGAGGCGGGCGGCATCAGTGAACCCGACCTGCTGAACTTGAGGACAATTCATTGTGATCTCGAGGGACACCCAACCCCCAGGCTGTCGTTTGTGGATGTGGCGACAGGATCGCTTGGGCAAGGGTTGGGGGCTGCGTGTGGAATGGCTTATACTGGCAAGTATTTGGACAAAGCCAGATACCGGGTATTCTGCCTCCTGGGCGACGGTGAGTCCTCAGAAGGCTCCGTCTGGGAAGCTTTGGCCTTTGCTTCCCACTACTGTTTGGACAATCTCGTGGCAGTGTTCGACGTGAACCGCTTGGGGCAAAGTGGGGTTGCGCCCCTGAAGCACTGCACAGACATCTATCGGAATCGCTGTGAGGCCTTTGGGTGGAGTACTTACTTAGTAGATGGCCATGACGTGGTGGCATTGTGCCAGGCCTTTTCTCAAGCTGCTCAAGGGAAGAACAAGCCCACTGCCATAATTGCAAAGACCTTTAAGGGCCGGGGCATTCCAAATGTTGAGGATGCAGAAAATTGGCATGGAAAGCCACTGCCAAAAGAAAGAGCAGATGAAATCATTAGACTAATTGAAAGTCAGATACAAACCAACAGGAATCTCCTACCAAAACCTCCTGTTGAAGGCTCACCTCCAGTCAGCATCACAAATATAAAAATGACCTGTTTGCCTGATTATAAAGTTGGTGACAAGGTAGCTACTGAGAAAGCATATGGTTTGGCTCTGGCTAAACTAGGCCTTGCAAATGAAAGAGTTGTTGTCCTGGATGGTGACCAAAAGAACTCCACCTTTTTTGAAATATTCAAGAAAGAACATCCTGAGCGTTTTATTGAGTGTTTTGCTGCGGAACAAAACATGGTGAGTGTGGCATTGGGCTGTGCCACACGTGGTCGAACCATTGCATTTGTTACCACTTTAGCTGCCTTTTTGACTAGAGCATTTGATCAAATCCGGATGGGAGCCATATCTCAAACTAATATAAATCTTATTGGTTCTCACTGTGGGGTGTTTGTTGGTGAAGATGACCCTTCCCAGATGGCCTTGGAAGATTTAGCCATGTTCCGGAGCATTCCCAATTGCACTGTTTTCCTCCCAAGTGATGCTGTCTCGACAGAGCATGCTGTTTATCTGGCTGCCAATACCAAAGGAATGTGCTTCATTCGGACCAGCCGATCAGAAACTGCAGTTATTTATACCCCACAAGAAAATTTTGAGATTGGAAGGGCCAAGGTCATCCGCCACAGTAATAATGACAAAGTCACAGTAATTGGAGCTGGAGTTACTCTGCATGAAGCCTTAGCAGCTGCTGACGCTCTTTCTCAGCAAGATATTTCTATCTGTGTTATTGATCCGTTTACCATTAAACCGCTGGATGCTGCTACCATCATCTCCTGTGCAAAAGCTACTGATGGCCGGGTTGTCACAGTGGAAGATCATTACCAAGAAGGTGGCATTGGTGAAGCCGTGTGTGCAGCAGTGTCTGGGGAGCCTGACATCCATGTTCATCAACTGTCGGTGTCAGGAGTGTCTGAAAGAAACAGGAAACCTAGTGAATTACTGAGTATTTTTGGTATCAGTGCTAGGCACATCATAGCAGCTGTGAAATATACTTTAATGCACTAAAATAGCTAATTTTAAAAAATGTCAGTCTCTGTGTTGGTTTTAAAACCCTGTTGGGCCTTTTTGTGTATTATTTAAACAAACCCATTTCAGAGCTTGTTTCATTCCTAATTCAGAAATTCTAGTCACGTGCTTGCAAACTGTGACTGTATATACAAATGTCACTTAGTGTTGAATCATAAGTAGTTTAAGTAAAAGAATACAACAACCTAATGCAAAGTTTGATGATAAGACTACAAATAATTGACTAATTTGGGAATTAATATAGAGGTAAGTTTCCTAAATGTAATTTACTTGTGAAGAAAATGTGAATTTCATTGTAGATTTCAGTAGCCTAGGTTTTGAGGCAAGCATGAGGTTTCATGTAATGCCATCCCACCTGCAGCTTCCTGGATAATTTTTGACTACAATTCCCTGGAAATTCCCTTCAAAGTTTGTCTTCTCTCCTTTGTAGTTTAGACCGGAGGGCAGCAGTGGAAGCTCTTATGATGTACCTCATTGCTTCAGTGACTGTTCTGTGAAGAGATAAAAGCCTGACTACTTCTGGTTTACACACTACAATGTTTTGTGAGGTTTCAGAAACGTTTCATTTTCTCAGTGACCAATTTGCCAACTTGATTATATTCATCTACTCAGGAAACTAGAATTAATGTAATAAAATATTTAAAAACCAATAACTTTATTCAGTTTGTGTCATGTATGTGTGAGTTGGTTTCTCTCTGATAAAAAAACAAGAAAAAGAAAAAAAAAACAAAAAACTTCTATCTAAACCAGAAACAGAAAGAGGCATGTTCCCTCAATAGAGGAAAATGTCCCAGCTGGAGACAAATCACTGGAAAACCATGTGTGGACTGAAGCACACCCCTCACTTTTTGCTGTGAGTAAATAGAGTATATGGCTGGAATGTAAGAACGAAGTACTAGTCAGGTAAATCAGCCAGACCCAAAATTCAAAAGTAGATTTAAAATGACTTTTTGTCAGGTAATTCCTTAGTTTTATTACCTTCATTAAGTGTCATCATTAAGTTCAGTAGACACATAACCCAATTTGTTCTGGAAGGTATAATAGAAACCAAAAAATCACTAACCTGGAAATCAGAGAAATGGGGCCCTGCTCAGGACAGTAGTAATACTGTCCATTTTTTCTCTGAGCTGGTTCTGGTTTCTTCTTATGAAAATTGATTATAATTGCTCTATTTATTTCCGAAGATTAAAAAAAATCATTTTGTAAAATTTGAAACAGTTGCTATAGGATCATTGTAGGAATTTAGAAAATACAGATACACAACAAATTTAGCTCATTTGTCTCACCATAGAAAAATCCATTTGTAGTATGTATATATAACTGTAGCTGTCAAAATATGGTCATTCCTATGTAGTAACATCGATCAGATGTATCCATGGATGGGGTGCTGTTGAATAAAAGTCTTTATCCTTAAAGTTTTTAAACCCTACTGAAAGGTTGTTGCTGAACCACGAAAGATGCTGAAATTCTTGGCCTCTGGAGGAGAAGAATTCAATCCAGGGCCAGAGACGAGGCTTGATGGCTCAGAGCTTTTGTGTAATACAGTTTTATTAAAGTATAAAAGAGAGAGAAAACTTCTGACATAGACATCAGAAGGGGGCAGAGAGAGTACTCACCCCCCTGCTAGTCTTTAGCTGGATGTTATATAGCTTTTAGCAGTGGGCTAATTAAAGCAATGTCTCAAAACTCAGAGAATGGCACCAGACCTCACCCATGAGATGCATTTTGAGATAATCTTGGCAGCAGGTGAGTCATCCTGGGCCATAAATATAGAGAAGGGGAAAAAAACGTAACACTAGTTTGTTTCTTTCTGCCGCTTAAGAGAGAGAGAAAAAAATGTCTGATACTCGCAGCCTGTTTACTCTGTTTGGAGACCCTGGCCTTCCTGCCTGTTACAGTCTCACTACTATTGAGTTAGACACAGATTAAAACAGATGAAATACCAGCACAAAATTACTTGTCCTAATTTGAGTGTGTATACTAGGAAAGAGCTTCAGTTTTTACGGCATGTAACTTGAATGTGGGATGCAAAATGCTTTGCTTCCAATCAAATATGCATAAACACAGCTGTAATAATGACAGAAATCAGAGTGGAATCTCAGAAATGATCAAAAATATTTTTGTAGGAAGGTGGAGAAGGCATTAATCTCTCCTGTAGAGATTCTGTCCCACAGGGCATCAATCAGTGGCTGACAGGTCCAGAAGAAAGAAATGGGAGATGAGACTTCTATCTCATGTCTGCAGTTTGTCATGTAAGATGGAATCAAATCCAATTGTGTTATATTAAATATTCTCCAGCTTGGAATATATCTGGAAATCAGAGAATCATCCTGACTGATACTAATCTTGACCCCTAAAGCTTGTGTATATGCAGTTTTGACTTGGATTAACACCTGGTCACTGGTTTAACTCAGGTCTTCTATTCATTGTTTTGCCTAAAAGAATGTCATCTCAATTAAGAAAGCTTGATGACATTCAAGGGACAGCTGTGACTACATCTGCTCCCTGGCTTATGGATCAGCTAACAAAGACCAAAGATGTGAAAGGGCAGGAGGTGGCAAACACCAGCAGAAAACTTTATTTGCCTTCCATTTTTGTGCAACTCCAAACTCAAAAATCATGTGGACAGAGAAACCTGTCAAGCTACAATCCAGAGGGTCATAAGAGAGTAGGATATGACTTAGCAACTAAAAAACAAGCAAAAAGCTATATATGGCTTTATACTTTTAGATGGTTAAAAAAAAAATGTTAAGAGTAGCATTTTGTGAAAACTATGAAATTCAAATGTCCATGAATGAAACTTGATGGTAACACAGCCACACTCCTTCATGTATATATTATCTGTGGCTGCCTTGAAGCTACCACAGCAGAATTGACATCAGTTGTTGACATTTGTCATAATTGTGACACACACTTTATGGTCTACAAAGCCTAAAATATTTCTTTGGATTTTTACAGTAGAAGTCTGCAAATCCTGAGGTAAAAGGTTGGAGCGAGGTGAGGGTGACAATATCCAGGTGGCGGCGATAAAGATGGCCTGTGGAGGTTCAGGCTTTGTGGCTACCACTATCTTTGGCTACAAAGTGTTGGTAAGATTGGAGGTTTTGTGCTTGCCACAGGCCACCACGTTGAGGAGTAAAGATGCACATGCATCAGAGAGGTTCTGTGTGATGTGTGACAGTCTAGGGATACAGGAAGGGAATTTGGGAACATAGGAAGGTGTAATCTCAGAAAGGGACCACCAGTGATTAGAGTCCCTACTTGCTATTAAATCCCCCATCTGTTGGTCCCAATGTTGCTGAATTTATGTGGAAAGATATGGTTGGTAGTGATTTTCAGCAGAGGAGATGATGTGTTTGGAGAAACCTTTGGAAATTTGGATACAAGAAAAGTATAAGAAAACGTACTTCCCTTTCTTTCAACTCTCACTGAAGGAACTCAGGGGAAAATATTACCATTTCCTTCTCCAGGGATCTTCCCAAGCAGGGATCAAACTCAAGTCTCCTGCTTTGGCAGGCGAATTCTTTACTGCTGAATCACTAGGGAAGCCCAAAATACGGCTAATACATGTTAATTCGGGCTTCCTCAGTCGTCAACAGTAAAGAATCCACCTGTAATGCAGGAGTTGCAGGAGCTGCAGCTTCCGTCCCTGGGTGGGGAAGATCCCCTGGAGGAGGGCATGGCAACCCATCCCTGTATTCTTGCGTGGAGAATCCCATGGACAGAGGAGCCTGGTGGGCTACAGTCCATAGGGTCAGTCTTACAAACTGAAGAGACTTAGCAACCATGCACACATTTTAATTTGACAAAGGCAGAAAGGCAGTTTTGCAGGGTGCTGTAAGGCTAGCTGAGTCTTCACTGTATTCTCAGGCACTTTGACAAGCACTGTGAATGGATGTCTGCTCTAAGTTGGGCATTGTGGAGGTAAAGCTCAAAATCAACATTCAGCATTGCAGGGGCACCTCCTACCAAGAATGAATGCTTACCTATCAGAAGGTATGCTGCCAGGAGAACTGAACAGTAAAGAACCCGCTGACATCCCCAAGGGAGAGGTGGCCAACCATTTAGTTGGGTCCAGGGGCTCTGTGGAGTGGAAAAGGACCACATAGAGCTCTGGAGTTGGAGTGTTTTCCTCCAAAAGGTAGACTGCCAAGTTTTCCAGATTCTTACGTCTCGTACCTTCAAAAGGAGAATGACATGCATAAAATTTATTGAACACAGTATAGTTCCCCAGTGAAAAATTATTTTACCAGTAATATGCTGATTAATAGATTACAGGCTACCACTCCATAGTGATCATACTAATTTACACACATATCAGAATATGAAAGTTCAGGTTGCATCCCATTCTTGTCAACATCTGCTTTAATCTATGTTTTTTAATTGAAGTATAGTTTATTTGCAATTTTATGTTAATTACTGCTGTACAGCAAATTGATTCAGTAATACATATATAGACATTTTTATATTCTTTTCCTGAAGAAGGCACTGGCACCCCACTCCAGTACTCTTGCCTGGAAAATCCCATGGACGGAAGAGCCTGGTAGGCTGCAGTCCATAGGGTCACACAGAGTCGGACACTACTGAAGTGTTTTGGCATGGCATATTCTTTTCCATTATGGTTTATCACAGGATACTGAGTGTCATTCCCTGTGCTATACAGTAGGACCTTGTTGCTTTTCCATTATACATATAATAGTTTGCATCTCTTAATCCCAGCCTCCCACTCCATCCCTCCCCGAACAGCCCCACTCTGTGGTAATCAACAGTCTGTTATGTCCATGATTCTTTTTTTTTTTTTAGTCGTGGAATTTGTTGTTTAAATGGCATTGAGTCGTGGTTTTAATTTGTATCTCCTTATGGCTAATGCAGTTGGGCATCTTAGTGTGTTCATTGGCCATGCAAAAGTATCTATTCAGTTGTTTTGCATGGATGTTCTTTGCCTTTATATTTTGATTTTATGGGTGCTTTATGTATTGTGCATACACACATTTGTTGGATACATGTATTTCAAATATCTGCTCTCACTCTGAACTGCCATTTCACTCCCTTAAGAATTCTTCTAACAAACAGAAACATTCGTTTCAATGTAGTCCTACTTACCATCATGTTTCCTCTCTAGGTATTGTTTTTAAAAATCTTTAGTTTCCCCAAGGTTATTAAAGATATTTTCTTATGTTTTCTTCTGCAAATTTTATACTTTTATCTTTCATTTGCTCATTCACTCAATCACATCTGTGTCTGACTGTTTGCAACCCCATGAACTATAACATGCCAGGCTTCCCTGTCTTTCACCATCTCCCAGAGTTTGCTCAACCTCATGTCCTTTGAGTCAGTGATACCATCCAACCAGAGATCTACAATTCATGTGGAATTGACTTATATATGGTTTGAGGTTAGGGGTCAAGATACAGTGTTTGTTCTTATTGACACAATTGTACACCATCATTTGAAAACACCCATCCTTTTCCTCTCTGTATCAGATTGTACATCAGGCAGCTGTATATGTATGGATGTGTTTCTGTCCCATCAGTCTGTCTATTCTTGTGCCCATGCTACACAGTCTTAATTATCATTGTTTTTTTTATAAGTCTTATATTCAATAGTTTAAGTCCTCTTATTTCCTCCACTTTTAGTTTTCAAGATTATTTTGGCTTTTCTCAGTCCTTTGAATTCCTAGATACATTTAAGAAATTAACTGTCAATTTACACAAAATTTCAATTGCATCTTCATACAATTATATCTATGTTATATTCCCTTTTACTACTCCATTTAAAGAGATTACATTACTAAACATCCTTTAGAGAGTTAAACAGGTATCATTAATGTAATTTTAGCAAATTAGGTTTATAATCTTCAAACTTTGATGTATCTTGGGAGAGGTTGGAGGTAGGTCCTAAAGACTTTGAAAGTGACTTATAAACATGGAAGATTTGAACAAATCTATTTCCAGATCCTTAAGTCCATCTTTTGTTCCTAAAATTGATCTGCTTGAGAATATATCTGTGATTTTTTTCCAGTATTCTCTTTCATAATTGACTCTGTTCTACTTTTCAGAAGGAATCTGGTTTTGTCACCTCTTCTTACTGTTATCATGCATTCAGTTCAGTTCAGTTGCTCAGCTGTTTCTGACTCTTTGCAACCCCATGAATCGCAGCACGCCAGGCCTCCCTGTCCATCACCAACTCCCAGAGTTCACTCAGACTCACGTCTATCGAGTCCGTGATGCCATCCAGCCATCTCATCCTCTGTTGTCCCCTTCTCCTCCTGCCCCCAATCCCGCCCAGCATCAGAGTCTTTTCCAATGAGTCAACTCTTCGCATGAGGTGGCCAAAGTACTGGAGTTTCAGCTTTAGCTTTATTCCTTCCAAAGAACACCCAGGACTGATCTCCTTTAGAATGGACTGGTTGGATCTCCTTGCAGTCCAAGGGACTCTCAAGAGTCTTCTCCAACACCACAGTTCAAAAGCATCAATTCTTCAGCACTCAGCTTTCTTCACAGTCCAAATTTCACATCCATACATGACCACTGGAAAAACCATAGCCTTGACTAGATGGACCTTTGTTGGCACAGTAATGTCTCTGCTTTTGAATATGCTGTCTAGGTTGTTCATAATTTTCCTTCTGGTTGTGAAATTTTCAAAGTGTGAAAGAAACATTTCAAAATATTGATTCTGGCAAAGCCACCTTTACTGAAGTTTCCATGAGCCAGCCAGAAGTCATTGTGCCTTTTCTTGGCTTACTGTTAACTTTGTTAAAGTTAAAGCCTGGAATTAGAAAGCTATTTTAACCTATGTGTGTATACTCTCAATTCAAGATACATTATAGGTTGGAGTGGTGGCAGTCATGACATTTTATGGACAAGTTCTTTCCTCCTATCTCTCAGTAACTGTCAAAGCATTGATGCTTAGAGCCTCAGGAAAGCAAAACAAAACAACATTAAAAAAAAAAATACTGAAGATGGTAGCACTTCATTATATCCAGACCAAACATCCTGACAAGTTGTTATGCCTTATCTATGAATTTTAGAAATGGACTATTCAAGATTTACTAAAAGCATTTTCAGTCTTCTCATTAAGAAGAAGGTAAAGTCTCTCATTCACTTATGTCTATAGTATGAAATGATACTCTGTATGATTGGCTGCAGCCATGAAATTAGAAAACGATTGGTTCTTGGCAGGAAAGCTATGACAAACCTAAGCCATGTGGTAAAAAGCAAAGACGTCACGTTGCTGACAAATGTCCATATAGTCAAGGCTATGGTCTTTCCAGTAGTCATGTCCGATTGTGATAGCTGGACCATAAAGAAGGCAAAGTGCCAAAGAATTGATGTTTGCCAACTGTGGTGCTGGAGAAGACTCTTGAGAGTCCCTTGAACAGCAAGGAGATCAAACCAGTCAATCCTAAAGGAAATCAATCCTGAATACTCATTGGAAGGACTGGTGCTGCAGCTGAAGCTCCAATACTTTGGCCACCTGATGCAAAGAACTGACTTACTGGTAAAGACCCTCATGCTGGGAAAGATTGAAGGCAGAAGGAGAAGAGGGTGACAGAGGATGAGATGGTTGGATGGCATCACCGATGCAATGAACATGAACTTGAGCAAATTCCAGGAGATGGTGAGGGCCTGGGAAGCTGGGCATGCTGCAGTCCATGGGGTCGTGAAAAGTCAGACAAGACTTGGCAACTGAACAACAGCAATGATTTCAAGGCAGAGAAAGTGAGATGTTCCATGTTTACTTCTGATGGACCAAATTACTGTTTAATTTTTTATGTGTTATTTGTTT
>SJYF01001684.1:1143488-1166932 GCA_006410515.1 Procapra przewalskii
TCAACTCTTCACATGAGGTGGCCAAAGTACTGGAGTTTCAGCTTTAGCATCATTCCTTCCAAAGAACACCCAGGACTGATCTCCTTCAGAATGGACTGGTTGGATCTCCTTGCTGTCCAAGGGACTCTCAAGAGTCTTCTCCAACACTTTAGTTAAAACAAACAAACAAAGCTATGTCTTCTGATTCATCACTGTTAAGAATAAAACAGGCTAATATTTTATTTTATTTGAGTTTGCTTTTTCTAAACTTAAGTAGATTTACTGATCAACTAGCTAACTTTACTCTTACATGTTTATGATTATAAAAAATTAGATTTTATTCACTTTAATTGAATCATTATTCTGACTAGCTTTTCTCAAGTCAGGATCATCTTGAGGATAACTTGAGGATAATCTAAGTCAGCTTGAGGATAATTTCCAAGATTTTTAGGTAACCTAAAACCTTGAACTGATGTTGATAATTCAGATAATAGACTGTGAGTTCAGACTTCTGGTAGACATCATTTAGATAGCTCTCAGACCATAGCACTGGACGGAGTCAGCATATCTAGAACTCAGTTTCAGTTGAGACTAGCAACCCAAGTTCCAGAAGGACAGCAATTAATCACTGAAATAACTGATGAGGGGAAATTTATGGTGGTTACCTGTTTGAAATATTTATGATTTTGTCTCTTTATTTTCCATTTTTCTAGATATATAAGACAGCTACTTCTTAACCAAAAATGATTTCATAAATTTTGCTTTTGTAACATATGTGAAAAAAATTTAATGTCTGACTCTCAGGATCCCCTTCTCCCCAGAACTGATAACCTTACACGATCTGCCTATGTTTTGTGGCAGTTATCTTGGGGTAACTCTAAGAAGACCCACTGTCCTAAGAAGCTGGGTTTCTCTAAGAAGCTGTCCTCCTTCTTACCAAGTTATAGCTGCTTATATTGTGCAACCAAGCCTTTGCCTAGAGAGTCTTGAGGGTGGTGGTCAATAACAGAGTGTGACAAAACATTTCAAGGACTTAACCCTGATGCTCTGTGGGACCAATGCCCATAAAGACCTCTTGAGACCCTGGCCTGGAATGAGTGGAAAGGCAGTTAAATCCAGCATCCTAGAGAAAAGCCATACAAGGTTTTAGATACTCTGGTGCAAACTAGAAGAGAGAGTTTTTTTGAATTTGAATTCTTAGCCTCAGAATAGCAAACCATAGAGGCTTTCTTCTTTTTTTTTTAAATCTTTCCCTTTGCGTGTGTGTGTGTGTGTTACTCACAAATATGTCAGCATTTTACCTGCATTATTAGCTTTTCTCCATCAGTTAAACAATGATCTATTTACTTTTGGCCTCACTGGGTCCTTCTTGCTGCATATGGGCTCTCTCATTGTGGCGTGTGGGGGCTTTTTTCTGCCTTCCCACTGTGGTGGCTTCTCTTGTGGAGCACAGGCTCTAGAGTGTGGGCTCCATCGTTATGAGCATGGGCTTAGTTGTTCCATGGTGTGTGTGGGATCTTCTCACACCAGGGATTGAACCTGTGTCCTCAGCATTGGCAAGCAGACTCTTAACTACTGCTCCACCAGGGAAATCCCATGGAGGCTTCTTAAACACACAGTCTCTCACCTACATTGCTCATGGACCTCATGCTTCTCGTTGCTACTCTCCTTTCACTCACCACAACCACGGTATCTGTAATTGTACAGTAAAGACAGCTCCCTGCCACACCACAGACATTATTGTAGCAGATACCATGCTTTCAGTTACTATAGCAATGATGTCTCTTTGTTGGTCATGAAAGTGGCTTGTGAATTTTCAGTCAAGTCATTGACTCTTCAGTGTTTCCTCCGATGAGTCTATGAAGATCAGAATCTTCCAGGCACTGTTTCCCCATGTGATGTCACCACAGATTGACTGTAAACCCTCCCTGGTGGACAGGGCTTGACTAAACCCTTCTCTCCATGCTGTTCTCCAGGCAATTTCCCATAATTTTGACAGTGTTTCCCATTTCTAAGGCTTGCTTCTACCTTTTTTAGTTTGTTTGTTTTGCTCTCCTTTCTTATGGTCTCTGGGACCTCTGCATCAACTATCTGTTCTTTTTTTCTGAAACTTGGCAGAAAAAAGTTGCAGTACAAGGAGGATGATAGAAGCCAGATGAAAACAAGAAAGGATCAAATAAGTAGTGAGAAAGTTAAGCCAATGACATAAGACAAGTCTTTTGAGAATTTCTGCCACTAACAGGTTCATGGACTTTAAGATTAGTGAAACAGACATATGCATCAGCTTAGAAATCAGTGGAGAAAGAATGCTTTAACATTTTAAAGATGAAGGCAGAAACTTAGTAAATCCAGGGCACTGAAGGAAGGAGTGGCTTTGAATTAAGAAGAAATGAAGGATGAACTTCACAGAAACTTCGAGATAGTATTGATAGCAGCAGAAGATAGTATTGATCACAGGTGTATAACAAGCCAGGGTTTCCTAGAGTCTATGGTAGATCACATCGATTTACTCATGAACTATATAATCTGCAAATCACAGCCCCAAGAACTCAATTTGTCACCTATGCCCATGATATCAATCATCTTTATTTTGTGTCCTTTACAGCTTTGTACTTAGTATATATCTTAAAGATTCATTTCTTCCTTTAGAATATTCAATACCTTTTGCACTTAATATTCAGTATATCTTAAAAATGCATTTCTCTTCTCATAAAATAGACTATAGTTATTGGTTCTGGCTTATATTTATATTTGTCTTTAAAATTTTTACTTAGTTTAGCCACATCCCACATTTTTAAAGTCTGTTTTTCTAACCCACGTGTATTCAGTGGAGAAAGAACAGCGCTCTAGAGTACAGGCTTCATCCTGAAAGCCTTCTGATGAAAGCTTCCATTAGTTATCGTCTCTTTGATCTTAAGTGCACTTTCCAATCAGTCATAATAGTGAATCATATTATCTTCCATTTTTAAAGAATTACTTGAATCATATGGTAACATTTTTCCAAACCACTTAGAATTTCTGCTTCTGCTGGACTTGTATCCTTCAATATGATTATATATTATGGAACTGAAATAGGAAATCTATCAATTAATCAACAGATGTGAATGTGCCTTAACTAATAGTGCAATAGAAAGATACATTTCATGAACAGCATGGATAACTATACTTAAGAAGTGGCTAAATTATGATTTCTGCACCATCTATTTAATGCCCTCAAAGTTTTTTGCTTTATCATCTATTATTCATCACCTCATCTGCCTTTTTTACTTCAGAATTTCTCTGCATCATCACTTACTTTTATATTCTGTAATCATTAAGTAAATAGATAGTGTTGGCATATATTCTGATAGTTGTTGAAGAAACAGTGATAAAATGTTTGGACTCTGAGATGGGTTCCTCCTTAGTGGGAAAGAAACATCCATACATAATATTCATAAAACACAGGTAGAAACTACACCAAAACATATGGAGTTGTCATTTTTTGTAGGTCCAAATTGGTCAACCTTGAGACAATACTATAATGTGCTGATATCGATTTTGAAAGTATCACTTAAGCTACTGTGAAAAATGACAGGTGTCAGTTGTCAGGCAGTAAAGAGATCAGGAAAGGAGATGCTATTATTGGATGAGGAAGAAAGTATTTTCCACACAAAGGAGAAATCTTTAGACTTGAAAGTACCAAGGAACTTGGCATATTCCAGGAGGTATGTGAAGACAGTTGTTGAGAGATAAGTATCCAAACTGTTTTGGTTCAAATTTCACTCCACTACTGACTTGCCATAAGGGCATAAGCTATTAATTTATCTGTCTTCCAATTACTTCATTTGCAGTATAAAGGTGATAATAGGACCAGCTTCATCCAGCTGTTGGAGAGTTAAATGGTTGCATGTTAAGGCTCTCAGGATGTTGTCTGGCAAAAGACAGTCCTCTGTCCATTTCAGTTGTTACTGTTGAAGGACGAAGACTGAAGAGCCCTTCTCTCCTTCATTTGCCGTCCTGAAGCTCTGTCCTGCCTCCTTTTCAAGGCTGCCCCTGTAGGAAGTATAACCAAAAGTGGAGGTCTGGCTACTCACCCCTCAAAAGCCAATAGCAAGACAAGTTTTATGGAAAGATAAGTTTACTTTATTTCAGATGCTGGCAACTGAGGTGTGGGAAAGGGCAAACTCTAGTCCAAAGGCTGACAACTAGTGGGTAAGAGCTTTTATAGACAGAGGGGGCTTCATGCAGACACAGTCAGCTCCGACAGTCTTCTTGAAGTTGATCATGTGGTGATTATTTTAAGTAAAATTAGTCTTCAGTTCCAGGGCCAGTTTGTTTCCATTTCCCTGAAGCCAATTTTCAGAATAGTGGCAGCTTATGTCATGGCTACGGTCTGGTCATCATGTAGTTAACTTCCTCCATCTGCTGGGGTTTCAGTATCTACAAGACAGATCACAGGTCATGGTTCAGAATACTATCTCAAGGCCCAGAGAAGGAACTGGATGTTCTTAACAATGCTTAATGACTAAACTATTGTTTTTTCCTGTCCGACTGCTTTTCTTTGCTTCTGCATTTTCTCATGTCTCTGATTAAACTTCTTCTTTGGCTAAAGTTTTTCCACAGACAAAAGGCAAGGCGAGGACATAGGAGGGAAGGCCCATAGGGTTCTACTTCATTTCAGAAGTATATGATCTCATCATCTCTTGATGTAACTCTCCAAAACTGGCTCCATCAATTTTGCCTCTTTCAAGTGCTCTGCATCTTGCTAAGGAAACCAACACTCTCTTCTTCACCCAGGAGGCCTCGTATTGACCCCAGCTGAAGGTGAGTGGATGGAGAGCTCTGCTTCAAGGTTGTCAAATCTGAATGCTGTGCATTTGACAAGGGCCACCCACAGGGCAGCATTGCAGGGCTGGGAGCCGCTTCTGTGACCCACTCTGAAGTCACAACATTTCCCTCACTCATAAGTGAAATGGCTTCACATCAGGATTTTTCCACATGACCTTAGCCTTATATAGTTACTACAGCTTCAGTTTTTTAAAGTCTTTATCTCTTAAATTTTAAATTATTAAAAAATGGATACTTATTTTAATGGGAAAGATAATAGCATTTGGTAAAAATGAATGATCTCACACTTGCTTGTCAATCCATCTCTTATCTCACTCATCATGGGAACCAGTATTAAGAGCCCCATGTACATCCTCTTGTTTTAGCCCTTCTCCATACTCAGACAAATGGTCTTGTCCTAGGATACTCTCATTTAGAAATTAACACATGTAAATTTTAAAATTTTGGTTTTTCTTAACTAAAATGTAACCATTTACCACCCAATATTCTCAAACTTTCTGTTTTCACTAACAGTGTACTATAAACATCTCTTTAGTTCAGTTCAGTTCAGTCGCTCAGTTGTGTCCAACTCTTTGAGACCCCATGAATTGCAGCACACTAGGCCTCCCTGTCCATCACCAACTCCCTGAGTTCACTCAGACTCCAGTCCATCAAGTCAGTGATGCCATCCAGCCATCTCATCCTCTCTCGTCCCTTTCTCCTCCTGCCCCTAATCCCTCCCAGCATCAAAGTCTTTTCCAATGAGTCAACTCTTCGCATGAGGTGGTCAAGGTACTGGAGTTTCAGCTTTAGCATCATTCCTTCCAAAGAACACCCAGGACTAATCTCCTTCGGAATAGACTGGTTGGATCTCGTTGCAGGCCAAGGGACTCTCAAGAGTCTTCTCCAACACCGCAGTTCAAAAGCATCAGTTCTTCAGCACTCAGCTTTCTTCACAGTCCAACTCTCACATCCATACATGACCACTGGAAAAACCACAGCCTTGATTAGATGGACCTTAGTTGGCAAAGCAATGTCTCTGCTTTTGAATATGCTATCTAGGTTGGTCATAACTTTTCTTCCAAGGAGTAAGCATCTTCTAATTTCATGGCTGCAATCACCATCTGCAGTGATTTTGGAGCCCCCAGAAATAAAGTCTGACACTGTTTCCACTGTTTCCCCATCTATTTCCCATGAAGTGATTGGACCGGATGCCATTATCTTCGTTTTCTGAATGTTGAGATTTAAGCCAACTTTTTCACTCTCCTCTTTCACTTTCATCAAGAGGCTTTTTAGTTGTTCACTTTCTGCCCTAAGGGTGGTATCATCTGCATATCTGAGATTATTGCTATTTCTCCCAGCAATCTTCATTCCAGCTTGTGTTTCTTCCAGTCCAGCATTTCTCATGATGTACTCTGCATAGAAGTTTAATAAGCAGGGTGACAATATACAACCTTGACGTACTCTTTTTCCTATTTGGAACCAGTCTGTTGTTCCATGTCCAGTTCATCTCTTAAGGCCAGTGGAAATAGATCTAACATAATTGCTTCAAGGCATGGGTGTAAACATAATTTTTATTCAACATTCCCCCACTGGTGCTTCCATACTATAAAAAATAGCTTTTGTATCTATTTTTTTTTAAGTAAGGTGTTTTTTTTTTTTTTTTTTAACTTCAGAAGGTGAGATCTTTAAAAATGGGGCTGCTGAGTCACAGGTTGTGAGTCTTTTTACATTAACAGTTATTGACAGAGTACTTTCTAAGAACGATTTTAGTCAGTCTCCCCCTTTTTTTCAGAAACAGCAGCAGCAGCAGGAGATGTTTTCACTCTTAATTATTGCCAGTCTGATGAGTTAAAAATATCTTGTTATGGTTATATTTTGCATTTCCTTTACCACTTAGAAACATTGAAGATCGTTTCATATGCTTGTCAGTGCTTAAAATTTATCTTCTGTGAATATCTAGTTTGCTTCTTTTCTCCAATTATTTGTATTTTTATTAATTGGCAAGAGCTAAGAGTTGGACACGATTGTCTGGGCAACAACAAAAAGCTCATTGTATATTAGAAATACTAAATATTAAAATAAAATAAAAAATGAACAGTACAGTCAGAATATATTTACAGTGCATATTTGGTTACATTAGCACCACTGGGTGTATAGAAAACAATGTGTTGTTGAATGTAATAATGCCATCAAATATGTTTGTAGCTTCTGGGTGTGCGTCTTACTTAAGAAACTCCACTTTCCCCATGTCTATTGTCAAATCTAAGGCTATACAATACTCCTCAAGATTATCTCCAATAATTTGATCATTTTATTTCTATACCAGACCTTAATTAATTTAGATTTTTAAAATTGATCTATAATTTATTTATATCAGTTTCATGTGGATAACATAAACAACGATATTTTTGTAGATTATACTCCATTTAAAGTTATTTCAAAATATTGCCTATATCTCCTTGTGCTACACAATATATCCTTGTTGCTTATTTATTTTATAGTTAGTACTTTGTGTCTCTCAATCCTATATCCTCACTCCCCTGTCGCCACTGATAATCACTAGTTTGTGTCTGTGAGTCTCTTTCTGTTTTGGTATTTATTTGTCTTACTTTTTAGATTCCTCATATAAGTGATAATATAGAGTATTTAAAGTCTTTCTTAATCTGACTTATTTCACTAAGCATGGTACTTTCTAGGTCTATGCACGTTGTTGCAAACAGCAGAATTTCATTCTATTTTATAGCTGAGTAATATTCCTTTATATATATATACACATTCCATATATTCTTTATCCATTAATCTGTTGATGGACACTTAGGTTACTTTCATATTTTGATTATTGTAAATGTTGCTGTTATGAGCACTGAGGTGTCTGCCTATTTATTTTATTTCGATATATATCCAGGAGTGGATCATATGGCAGTTCTTTCTTTCTTTCTTTTTTTTTTCAGCTTTTCAAGGAAATTCCATACAGTTTCCACAGAGGCTTCACCAATTTAAATTCCCACCAATAGTGTACAAGGGTTTCCTTTTTCTCTACATCCTCATCAATATTTGTTTTTTGTGATATTTTTAATCTTAGCCATTCTGACAGGTCTGAAATGAAGTGTTGTTGTGGCTTTGACTTGCATTTCTCTTATAATTAATGATGTTGGGTATTTTTTTCATGTGCCTATTGGCCATCAGCATGTGCTTTTTGGAAATATGTCTATTCAGGTCTTCTGCCCATTTTTAACTTGGATTGATTTTTTTATAATGTTTGTATGAGCTGTTTATATATTTTGGATATTGATCCTTTATTGGTCATACCACTTGAAAATATATTTCACATGCAGGAGGTTGTCTTTTCACTGTGATGGTGGTTTTCTTTCATAAATAAAAGCTTTTAAATTTAATCATGTCCCATTTGTTTATTTTTGCTTTTGTTTCTCTTGCCTTAGAAAATATATCAAAAAATATTGCTCTGTTGATGTCGAAGAGTGTTCTGCCTTTGTTTTCTTCTAGGAGTTTTATGATTTCTGGTTTTACATTTATGTCTTTAATCCATTTGAGTTTATTTTTATATGTAGCATAAGGGAGTATTGTAATTTCATTCTTCATATATAGCTTTCCAGCTTTTCCAGCACCACTTGTTGAAGACACTCTCTTTTTTTCCATTTTTTATGTCTTCCTTCTTTGTTGTAGATTAACTGACCGTAGATGTGTGGGTTTATTTTGGGACTCTCCATTTTTTTCCATGGAGCTATGTGTCTGTTTTTGTGCCACTACTGTATTGTTTTGATTACTATTGCTTTGTAGGGTAGTTTGAAGTCAGGAATCATGATACCTTTAGCTTTGTTCTTTTTTTCTCAAGATTTCTTTGGTGATTCAGAGTCTTTTGTGATTTCATATAAATTTTACAAGTATTTGTTCTAGTTCTGTGAAACATATCTTGTGTATTTTGATAAAGCTTGCATTAAATCTGTAGATTGATTTGGGTAGGTAGTATGGACATTGTGTCTGAATCTTTGAGACCCCATGGACTGTAGCCTACCAGGCTTCCCTGGGATTCTCCAGGCAAGGATGCTGGAGTGGGTAACCATTTCCTTCTCCAAGGGATCTTCCCGACCCGGGAATTGAACCTGAGTCTCCTGAGTTTCAGGCAGATTCTTTACCATCTGAGCCACCAGGGAAGCCCATGGACATTTTAACCATATTAATTCTTGTAATCCAAGAATATTGGCTATGTTTCCATTTCTTTGTACTGTCTTCAATTTAATCAATGTTTTATAGTTTTTAAAGTATAAGTCTTTAAATTCTTGGTAAGTTTATACCTAGATATTCTTTTTGATGAAATTTTAATTGGGAGTGTTTTCTTGTTAATTCTCCCTTTATATCTCTTAATATTTGCTTTACATATTTAAGTGGTCCTGTATTAGGTATGGAGAAGACAATGGCACCCCACTCCAGTACTTTTGCCTGGAAAAATCCCATGGACAGAGAAGCCTGGTAGGCTGCAGTCCATGGGGTCACTAGAGTCAGACACGACTGAGCGACTTCCCTTTCACTTTTCACTTTCATGCATTGGAGAAGGAAATGGCAACCCACTCCAGTGTTCTTGCCTGGAAAATCCCAGTGACGGGGGAGTCTGGTGGGCTGCCATCTATGGGGTCGCACACAGTCGGACACGACTGAAGTGAATTAGCAGCAGCAGTATTAGGTGCACATACGTTAATGTGTGTTATAACCTCCTTTGGCAATAATCCCTTTATAATTATACAATGCCCTTCTTTGTCTTTTGTTGTATAGTTCATTTTAAAGTCTACTTTGTCTAATATAAGTATTGTTATCCCTGCTTTATTGTCATTTCTGTTTGCATAAAATATCTTTTTTTTTTTATCTTCTCACTTTCAATCTGTATGCACTGAGAGACTCTGAAGTGAGTTTCTTACAAGCAGCATACATATGGATGTATATTTTTTTAACCCAGTTAACTACATTATGTCTTTTGATTGGAGCACATAGTAAATTAGCATATAGTGATAATAGATAGGTGTATACTTACTGCCATTTGCTGCTTGTTTTCTGCTTGTTTTTGTAGTTTTTCTCTATTTTTTTTTTCTTCTTTTAGTTTCTTCCCTTGTGGTTTGATGATTTTCTTTAGTGGTATGCTTATGTTCCTTTCTCTCCAAGCTTTGTATATCTATTGTAGGCTTTTGATTTGTGCTTACTATGGGGTTCATATATAGTGACCTCTAACTATATCTGCTTGTTTTAAACTGGCAGTCATTTAAATGCAAGTACATTCCCCCAGTGGCTCAGATGGTAAAGAATCTGCCTACAGGAATTCAGGAGACCCAGGTTCAATCCCTGGGTCAGGAAGATCCCCTGGAGAAGGAAATGGCTACCCACTCTGTTATTCTTGCTTGGAGAATCCCCTGGACAAAGGCACCTGGCAGGCTACTGTCCATGGGGTTTAAAAAATTAGACATGACTGAATGACTAACATTTTCACCTTTTTCCACTTTCATATATACTGACCTATACATATACCCGCTTGTTTCAAACTGGCAATCATTTAACTACAATCACATTCTAAAAGATTTACTTTTTATATTTGTGTTTTTGATGCCATATTTTATATCTTCATGTTTATCCCATCACTGTTTATCATATAGCTTATTTTACATTTATCTTTTACTCTTCATCAAAAGAGCAAGAGAGTTCCAGAAAAAATTTGCTTCTGCTTTATTGACTATGCCAAAGCCTTTGACTGTGTGGATCACAACAAACTGTAGAAAATCCTTAAAGAGATGGGAATTAGAACACCTTACTTGCCTCCTGAGAAATCTGTATGCAGGTCAAGAACTGGATATGGAACAACAGACTGGTTCCAAATAGGGAAAGGAGTATTTCAAGGCTGTAAATTGTCACCCTGCCTATTTAACTTATCTGCAGAATATATCATGAGAAACGCTGGGCTGGATGAAGCCCAAGCTGGAATCAAAATTGCTGGGAGAAATATCAATAACCTCAGATATACAGATGACACCGCCTTTACAGCAGAAAGAGAAGAGGAACTGAAGAGCCTCTTGATGAAAGTGAAAGAGGAGAGTGAAAAAGCTGGTTTAAAACTCAACTTTCAAATAGATAGCCGATAGGAATTTGCTGTATGGCTCAGGAATCTCAAACAGTGGCTGTGTATCAACTTAGAGGGGTGGGAAGGGGTGGAAGATGGAAGGGAGTTTCAAAAGGGAGGGTTTGTATGTATACCTATGTTGAGGTTTGACAGAAAACAAAATTCTATAAAACAATTTCCTTCAAACAAATTTTAAAAACTAACAAAATAAAAACTAAGATCATGGCATCTGATCCCATCACTTCATGACAAATAGATGGGGAAACAATGGAAACAATAAGAGACTTCATTTTCTTGGGCTCCAAAGTCACTGCAGATGTTGACTGCAGCTATGTAATTAAAAGATGTTTGCTTCTTGAAAGAAAATCTATGATAAATCTAGACATCAAGAGAAGTGGGAGGGGGTTTCAGGATTGGGAGCTCGTGTACACCTGTGGCTGATTCATGTCAGTGTATGGCAAAACCAATACAGCACTGTAAAGTAGAATAAAGTAAAAGTAAAATTAAAAAATAAAAGCAGAGATATTACTTTGCCAACAAAGGTCTGTCTAATTAAAGCTATAGCTTTTCCAGTAGTCATGTATGGATGTGAGAGCTGGACCATAAAGAAAACTGAGTGCTGAAGAATTGATGCTTTTGAACTATGGTGTAGGAGAAGATTCTTTTTATTTATTTATTTATTTTTTAAATCAAATTTGCAAAGCCTTTAATAAACTTTTTTCTTTTCTTTTTTAACAAACATGCACTACTGGAGGACTGGAACTTGGTGTGGTGTTCCTGTTGGGGAATTTGACTTTGTCCTTTATTTATTTTTTTATTTTTTTTTAATTTTAATTTTAAATTTTATTATTATTGTTATTTCCCTACATTACAATACTGTATTTGTTTTGCCATATATTGACATGCATTGGCCACAGGTGTTCTTTTTAAAAAAAAATTTATTTATTTTAATTGGAGGTTAATTACTTTACAATAGTTTAGTGGGGTGTTTTTTTTTTTTTTTTTTACCATACATTGGCATGAATCAGCCATGGGTGTACATGTGTCCCCCATCCTGAACCCACCTCCCTCCCCATCCCCTACCTTAGGGTCATCCCAGTGCACCAGCCCTGAGCACCTCATCTCATGCATTGAACCTGGACTGGCAATCTATTCACATGTGGTAATATACATGTTTCTGTGCTATTCTCTCAAATCATCCCACCCTTGCCTTCTCCCACAGAATCCAAAAGTCTGTTCTTTATATCTGTGTCTCTTTTGCTCTCTAACATATAGGGTCATTGTTACCATCTTTCTAAATTCCATATATATGCAGTAATATACTGTATTAGTGTTTTTCTTTCTGGCTAACTTCACTCTGTATAATAGGCTCCAGTTTCATCCACCTCATTAGAATGTATTCGAATGTGTTCTTTTTAATAGCTGAGTAATATTCCATTGTGTATGTGTACCACAGCTTTCTTATCCATTTGTCTGCCAATGGACATGTAGGTTGCTTGCATGTCCTAGCTATTGTAAACAGTGCTGCAATGAACATTGGGACGCATGTGTCTCTTCCAATTCTGGTTTCCTCGGTGGGTATGCCCAGCAGTGGGATTGCTAGGTCATATGGCAGTTCTATTTCCAGTTTTTTAAGGAATCTCCACACTGTTCTCCATAGTGGCTATACTAGTTTGCATTCCCACCAACAGTGTAAGAAGGTTCCCTTTTCTCCACATCCTCTCCAGCACTTATTGTCTGTAGACTTTTTGATAGCAACCATTCCGACCAGAGTGAGATGGTACCTCATTGTGGTTTTGATTTGCATTTCTCTGATAATGAGTGATGTTGAGTATCTTTTCATGTGTTTGTTACCCATCTGTAGGTCTTCTTTGGAGAAATGTCTGTTTAGTTCTTTGGCCCATTTTTTGATTAGGTCTTTTATTTTTCTGGAATTGAGCTGCAGAAGTTGCTTGTATATTTTTGAGATTAAGTCTTTGTTAGTTGCTTCATTTGCTATTATTTTCTCCCATCTGAAGGCTGTCTTTTCACCTTGCTTATAGTTTCCCTCATTGTGCAAAAGCTTTTAAGTTTAATTAGGTTCCATTTGTTTATTTTTGCCTTTATTTCTATTACTCTGGGAGGTGGGTCATAGAGGATCCTTCTGTGATTTATGTCAGAGAATGTTTTGCCTATGTTCTCCTCTAGGAGTTTTATAGTTTCTGGTCTTACATTTAGATCTTTAATCCATTTTGAGTTTATTTTTGTGTATGGTGTTAGAAAGTGTTTGAGTTCCATTCTTTTACAAGTGATTGACCAGTTTTCACAGTACCATTTGTTATAGAGTGTCTTTTCTCCATTGTATATTCTTGCCTCCTTTGTCAAAGATAAGGTGTACATAGGTGCGTGGATTTATCTCTGGGCTTTCTATTTTGTTCCATTGATCTATATTTCTGTCTTTGTGCTAGTACCATACTGGCTTGATGACTGTAGCTTTGTAGTATAGTCTGAAGTCAGGCTGTTGATTCCTCCAGTTCCATTCTTCTTAGGAGAAGACTCTTGAATGTCTCTTGGACAGCAGGAGATCAACCCAGTCAATTCTAAAGGAAATCAGTCCTGAATATTCATTGGAAGGACTGATGCTGAAGCTAAAGCTCCAATACCTTAACCACCTGAGGTGAAGAACTGACTCATTAGAAGAGACCCTGATGCTGGGAAAGATTGAAGGCAGGAGGAGAAGTGAACAACAGAGGATGAGATGATTGAATGGCACCACTGACTTGATGGACATGAGCTTGAACAAGCTTTGGGAATTGGTGATGAACAGGGAAGTGTGGCATGCTGCAGTCCATGGGGTAACAAAGAGTCAGACATGATTGAGTGACTGAGCTGAACTTACTCTTAATATCAACTTATTTACATGGTACTCATCCTCTAAAATCACTGCAGACAGGGATTGCAGCCATGAAATTAAAAGACGCTTACTCCTTGGAAGAAAAGTTATGACCAACCTAGGTAGCATATTCAAAAGCAGAGACATTACTTTGCTAACAAAGTCCATCTAGTCAAGGCTATGGTTTTTCCAGTAGTCATGTATGGATGTGAGAGTTGGACTGTGAAGAAAGCTGTACACCAAAGAATTAATGCTTTTGAACTGTGGTGTTGGAGAAGACTCTTCAGAGTCCCTTGGACTGCAAGGAGATCCAATCAGTCCAATCTAAAGGAGATCAGCCCTGGGATTTCTTTGGAAGGAATGATGCTAAAGCTGAAACTCCAATACTTTGGCCACCTCAATCAGAGAGTTCACTCATTGAAAAAGACTCTGATGCTGGTAGGGATTGGAGGCAGGAGGAGAAGGGGACAACAGAGGATAAGATGGCTGGATGGCATCACCGACTCAATGGATGTGAGTTTGAGTGAACTCCGGGAATTGGTGATGGACACAGAGGCCTGGTATGCTGCAATTCATGGGGTCACAAAGAGTTGGACATGACTTGGAGACTGAACTGAACTGAACAACCATTACTGTATATTTTCCTTTACTAGTGGGATTTTTCCTTGCCTATTGATATTTCTTTTTCATGTAGAGAAGTCCTTCTAATATTTATTTTAAGATAATTTAGTAATGAAACCTTTTAGTTTTTACTTATCTTTCAGTACTGAGGGATAGGGCATAGTTTCTTGCGTTGTACGTTTTTTCCTTTCAGCACTTTAAATATATCATACCACTCCCGTCTGGCCTGTAAAATTTTGGATGAAAAATTTTCTCTTCCAGAAAGCAAATGTGGCCAGAGCAGGTGCTCAGCTCAAGCTGGGTCTCATGCTGGGGTGGTTTCAGGAAGCTAGTCAGAGTCCCAGGCTGTTTCAGTCTGCTTCCTCAACCATGTTCAGGAGTAAGCAAGTATGTGTAGAATTCTCAAGTGGAGTCTAGGTTTCTTACAGACATACTGTCAGTGCCCGGATCTCTAGAGCACCCAGTCACTGGTTCTGTAACCAGCTAAGTGGACTCACCTTCCTGGTGTCAGAACCCAGAGCTGGAGCACTCAATATATGGATTGCACTGCTCACTCCCCAGAGAATATCTCTCCCTACCTAATGCCCCTCCTCTTCCCTTTCTACCTGATTGTAGCTGGATCTTTCTTGCAGTCTTGGGTGTACAGGAGTCCTCTCCCAGTTTCCAGTTAATTGTCAGTGGTAATTGTCCCACATGTAGATATATTTTTGACGTGTTCATGGAGGAAGGTGAGCTCCATATCCTCCATCATCTTGATCTCCCCCTGGATTTTTAAAAAATATTATTTAAAATGAGGGTTGAGCTTTGTTTCTTCCAAAGGAGTTGCAAAAAATATCAACATGATTTTTTTTAAAGATGTTATGTGTACACGTGACATTTATCAAAAGAGATATCTTGATAAACGTGGTCACAGGACTGGAAAAGTTCAATTCTTCTCCCAATTCCTAATAAGGGCACTACTAAAGAAGATTTAAACCACTGGACAACTGTACTCATCTCCCATGCTAGTAAGGTTATGCTCAAAATCCTTCAAGCTAAGCTTCAGCATTATATGAACCGAGAAATTCCAGATGTTCAAACTGGGTTAAGAAAATACTGAGGAACCAGAGATCAAATTGCCAACATTCACTAGATCATAGAGAAAGAAAAGGAATTTCAGAAAAAAACATCTACCTCTGTTTCACTGACTATGCTAAAACCTTTGTATGGATCATAACAAACTGGAAAACTCAACTTTTAAAGAGACGGGAATATCAGGCCATCTTACCTGTCTCCTGAGAAACCTGTATGCAGGTCAAGAAGCAACAGTTAGAAACATGTATCAAACAATTGACTGTCCAGTTCATTGAACATGAATTTGAGCAAACTCCAGGAGATGATGAGCAACAAAGAAGCCTGGCATGCTGCAGTCCAGGAGACTGAGAAAAGTCCAATATGACTTGGCCAATGAACAACAACAACAATATGTTAAAACCTAGCTAATGCTAGTTACAGTTACAGTTGAGGAGAGGGCTGTCCTTTTTTTTTTTTTTTCCTAACTTCTTATTTTATATTTCAAAAGGACCCTGATGCTGGGAAGGATTGAAGGCAAAAAGAAAAGAGTGTGGCAGACAATGAGATGGTTAAATAGCATCATTGATTCAATGGATGTGAATTTGAGTAGACTCTGGGAGATAATGAAGGACAGGGAAGGAAGCCTGGCGTGCTACAGTCCATGGGGTTCCAAAGAGTCAGACACACTGAGCAACTTTCACTTTTCACTTTCATATTGAATTTAGAAATTCAGGGAGAATACTCATCATAACAATGCATGAACTGTTATAGCTTTCAACTTATTTAGGTCATTTAAACTTTCTCTTAGTTGAATCCTAACAGGTTATTTGTGCAGAGATCTTTCTTATCTTATGCTAGATCAGGGTTCCATAACCTCATATTATTGACATTTTGACCAAAGGATTCTTTGTTGTGGGGTGCTGTCTTGCATTGTAGAAAGTTTAGCAGCTTCCTGGCCTTTACAAACTAGATACCAGAAGTACCACGTAAACTATGACAGCGAAAAATATTTTCAGACTTTGTTAAAAGTCCTTGCAGGGCAAATTGCTCCAGTTGAGAAGTACACTTGATTTAGTTTCAGTTACTTGATATATTTTTGGTACTGTTGTAAATGATGTAGATTTTTTAAAAAGTTTTATGTCCACATTCATTGCCAGTATGTTTTCCTTGTATCCAGAGGTGTTGCTAAATATTCTAACAATATATAAGATTTTTTCTTTAGTCAATTTCAAAGGGCTTTTATGTACACTATCATTATTTCTTTTTCTAATATTTATATATTTTATTTGTTTTTCTAATATTACAGCATGAGGTATGAACTCCACCACAATGTTGGATAGAAGTGGTAAGAATAAACATATTAGCCTTATCCTCAAACTTAGGGGAAGAAATAATTAATAGTTTAACATCAAGCACAGTGTTAGCTGCAGGGTTTTTGTATTTGGTTGAGGCAAAAGTAATTTTGTATTCAGTTCAGTTCTGTTGCTTAGTCGTGTCCGACTCTTTGCAACTCCATGAATCTCAGCACGCCAGGCCTCTCTGTCCATCACCAACTCCCGGAGTTCACTCAGACTCACGTCCATCAAGTCAGTGATGCCATCCAGCTATCTCATCCTCTGTCGTCCCCTTCTCCTCTTGCCTCCAATCTCTCCAAGCATCAGACTCTTTTCCAATGAGTCAATTCTTTGCATGAGGTGGCCAGAGTACCGGAGTTACAGCTTCAGCATCATTCCCTCCTAAGAAATCCCAGGGCTGATCTCCTTCAGAATGGTCTTGTTGGATCTCCTTGCAGTCCAAGGGACTCTCAAGAGTCTTCTCCAACACCACAGTTCAAAGGCATCAATTCTTCAGTGCTCAGCTTTCTTCACAGTCCAATTCTCACATCCATACATGACCACTGGAAAAACCATAGCCTTGACTAGATGGACCTTTGTTGGCAAAGTAATGTCGCTGCTTTTCAATATGCTATCTAGGTTGGTCTTTTAATTTCATGGCTGCAATCACCATCTGCAATGATTTTGGAGCCCCCCAAAATAAAGTCTGACACTGTTTCCACTGTTTCCCCATCTATTTCCCATGAAGTGATGGGACCAGATGCCATGATCTTCATTTTTCTGAAGGTTGAGCTTTAAGCCAACTTTTTCACTCTCCTCTTTCACTTTCATCAAGAGGCTTTTTAGTTCTTTTTCACTTTCTGCCATAAGGGTGGTGTCATCTGCATATCTGAGGTTATTGATATTTCTCCTGGCAATCTTGATTCCAGCTTGTGCTTCTTCGAGTCCAGTGTTTCTCATGATGTACTCTGCATATAAGTTAAATAAGCAGGGTGACAGTATACAGCCTTGACGTACTCCTTTTCCTATTTGGAACCAGTCTGTTGTTCCATGTCCGTTCTAACTACTGCTTCCTGACGTGCATACAGATTTCTCAAGAGGCAGGTCAGGTGGTCTGGCATTCCCATCTCTTTCAGAGTTTTCCAGTTTATTTTGATCCACACTGTCAAAGGCTTTGGCATAGTCAATAAAGCAGAAATAGATGTGTTTTTGGAACTCTTTTGCTTTTTCCATGATCCAGTGGATGTTGGCAATTTGATCTCTGGTTCCTCTGCCTTTTTGCATACTAGCTTGAACATCTGGAAGTTCATGCTTCACATATTGGTGAAGCCTGGCTTGGAGAATTTTGAGCATTACTTTATTAGCGTGTGAGATGAGTGCAATTGTGTGGTAGTTTGAGCATTCCTTGGCATTGCCTTTCTTTGGGATTGGAATGAAAACTGACCTTTTCCAGTCCTGTGGCCACTGCTGAGTTTTCCCAATTTGCTGGCATATTGAGTGCAGCACTTTCACAGCATCATCTTTCAGGATTTGAAATAGCTTAACTGGAATTCCATCGCCTCCACTAGCTTTGTTCATAGTGATGCTTTCTAAGGCCCACTTGACCACATTCCAAGATGTCTGCCTCTAGGTGAGTGATCACACCATTGTAATTATCTTGATCGTGAAAATCTTTTTTGTATGGTTTGGAGAAGGTGATGGCACCCCACTCCAGTACTCTTGCCTGGAAAATCCCATGTACAGAGGAGCCCTGTAGGCTGCAGTCCATGGGGGTCTGTAAGAGTCGTACATGACTGAGTGACTTCCCTTTCAGTTTTCACTTTCATGCATTGAAGAACGAAATGGCAACCCACTCCAGTGTCCTTGCCTGGAGAATCCCAGGGATGGGAGAGCCTGGTCGGCTGCCATCTATGGGGTCACAGAGTCGGACATGATTGAAGTGACTTAACAGTCTGTGTGTTCTTGCCACCTCTTCTTAATATCTTCTGATTCTGTTAGGTCCATACATTTCTGTCCTTTATCAAGCCCATCTTTGCATGAAATGTTCCCTTGGTGTCTCTAATTTTCTTGAAGAGATCTCTAGTCTTTCCCATTGTGTTGTTTTCCTCTATTTCTTTGCATTGATTGCTGAGGAAGGCTTTCTTGTCTCGTTGCTCTTCTTTGGAACTCTGCGTTCAGATGCTTATACCTTTCCTTTTCTCCTTTGCTTTTCGCTTCACTTCTTTCACAACTATTTGTAAGGCCTCCTCAAACAGCCATTTTGCTTTTTTGCATTTTTTTTCCATGGGGATGGTCTTGATCCCTGTCTCCTGTCCAATGTCACAAACCTCATTCCATAATTCATCAGGCACTCTATCTATCAGATCTACGCCCTTAAAACTATTTCTCACTTCCACTGTATAATCATAAGGGACTTGATTTAGGTCATACCTGAATGGTCTAGTGGATTTCCCTACTTTCTTCAATTTAAGTGTGAATTTAGCAATAAGAGGTTCATGATCTGAGCCACAGTCAGCTCCTGGTCTTGTTTCTGTTGACTGTATAGAGCTTCTCCATCTTTGGCTGCAAAGAATATAATCAATCTGATTTTGATGTTGACCATCTGGTGATGTCCATGTGTAGAGTCTTCTCTTGTGTTGTTGGAAGAGGGTGTTTGCTATGACCAGTGCGTTCTCTTGGCAAAACTCTACTAGTCTTTGCCGTCGTTCATTCTGTATTCCAAGGCCAAATTAGCCTATTACTCCAGGTGTTTCTTAACTTCCTACTTTTGCATTCCAGTCCCCTATAATGAAAAGGTCATCTTTTGGGGGTATTAGTTCTAAAAGGTCTTGTAGGTCTTCATTCAACCATTCAACTTCAACTTCTGCAGAGTTACTGGTTGGGGCATAGACTCGGATTACCATGATATTGAATGGTTTGCCTTGGAGACGAACAGAGATCATTCTGTCATTTTTGAGATTGCATCCAGGTACTGCATTTTGGACTCTTTTGTTGACCATGATGGCTACTCCATTTCTTCTAAAGGATTCCTGCCTGCAGTACTAGATAGAATGGTCATCTGAGTTAAATTCATCCATTCCAGTCCATTTTAGTTCACTGATTCCTAGAATGTCGATGTTTACTCCTGCCATCTCCTTCCAATTTGCCTTGATTCATGGACCTAACATTCCAGGTTCCTGTGCAATATTGCTCTGTACAGCATCAGACCTTGCTTCTATCACCAGTCACATGCACAACTGGGTTTTATTTTTGCTTTGGCTCCATCCCTTCATACTTTCTGGAATTATTTCTCCACTGATCTCCAGTAGCATATTGCGCACCTACCGACCTGGGGAGTTCCTCTTTCAGTGTGCTATCATTTTGCCTTTTCATACTGTTCATGGGGTTCTCAAGGCAAGAATACTGGAGTGGTTTGCCATTCCCTTCTCCAATGGACCACATTGTGTCAGACTTCTCCACCATTCCTGCCCATTTTGGGTGGCCCCACAAGGCATGGCTTGGTTTCATTGAGTTAGACAAGACTGTGGTCCTAGTGTGATTAGATTGATCCATTTTCTGTGATGATGGTTTCAGTGTGTCTGCCCTCTTGCAACACCCACTGTCTTACTTGGGTCACTCTTACCTTGGATGTGGGGTATCTCTTCACGACTGCTCCAGTAAAGCGCAGCCACTGCTCCTTACCTTGGAGGAGGTCGCCCCTCCCTACCTTGAATGTGGGATAGCTCCTCTAGGCCCTCTGGCGCCTGCGCAGCCACTGCTCCTTGAACGTGGGTTCGCTCCTTCTGGCCGCCGCCCCTGGCCTCGGGTGGGGATATTTCCTCTCAGCTGTTTCTGCACTGTTGCAGCCTATCTTCTCGGCCACTGTCCCTGACCTCGGACGTGGGGTAGCTCCTCTCAGCTGCTGCTCCTTGGGCGTGGGGTCCTTCTGACTTCTGCCCCTGAAAAAGAGGCAAAAGACAATGCCCAACCCCATGTCGCACAACCAACACTTCAAAAGTTGAACAAAGTGGGTTACAGGGTTTTGCCTCAACCACCATATTCACCTGAACTTTCACCAACTGACTCTTACTTCTTCAAGCATCTCGACAACTTTTTGCAGGGAAAAAACTTCTACAACCAACAGGATGCAGAAAATGCTTTCCAAGAGTTTGTTGAACCGCAAAGCATGGATATTTGTGTTACAGGAATAAACAAACATTTCTCATTGGCAAAAATGTGTTGATTGTAATTGTTCATATTTTGATTGATAAAGATGTGTCTGAGCCTATTTTAATGATTTAAAATTCATAGTCTGAAACCACAATTAAGTGTGCACCAATCTAATATATGGCTTTTATCATGCTAAAAAAAATTCTTTTCAGTTCCTAATCTGATGAGAGTTTTTATTATGAGTGGGTGTTTGATTTTGCCAAAAAATATTTTGACTCTATAGAGATTATCATTTTTATCTTTTATTTTATTAATGTGAAGAATTTCTGGGACTGATTTTCTAAGGTTAAACCAACCTCCTATTCTTGAGGTAGACCCAGCTAGGTTATTATGTTCTATGCTTTTTATATATTGCTGGATCCTGTTTGCTAATGTTTTTAAGGAGTTTTACATTTGCTTTCATTAGGAATATTGGTCTCTATTATTTATAATATATTTGTCAGATATTTATGTTACAGTTATGGTGGCTACAGAAAACAAATTGGGAAATATTTCCTCATTCTTTCCTTACAGAAATGGTTTTTATATAACGTTGATATTTATCCCTTAAATGCCCGATAGTCATCAGTGAAGTAGTCTGGGCCTGAAATTTTCTTCATAGGAAGGTTTTTCATTATGATTTCAATTTCCTTAATTAGGACTATTTGCCTACAACTTATAAAGAATTATTTTCCAGATTTTCTACTTTTTTGGGTGTTTCCAGCCCCCCCCTCCCCCAAGGACTTTGTCCATTTCATATACTTGCTAAATTTATTGGCATTAAATTTTTCCATTCCTATAATATACCATTAATATTCTTTTATATATAAAATCATATATCACATTATAGCTGACAATATACCCTTAATTTAATACATCCTTGTTCTTCTTCAGTTGCTAAGTTTTGTCCAACTCTGTGTGACCCCATGAACTGCATGCCAGGCTCCCTGTCCTTCATTATCTCCCAGAGTTTGCTCAAACTCATGTCCATTGAGTCAGTGAAGCCATCCAACCATCTCATCCTCTGTCATCCCCTTCTCTTCCTGCCCTCAATATTTCCTAGCATTAGGGTCTTTTCCATTGAGTTGGATCTTCAAATCAGGTGGCCAAAGTATTGGAGCTTCAACTTCAGCATCAGTCCTTTCAATCAATATTCAGGGTTGATTTCCTTTAGGATTGAATGGTTTGATCTCTTTGCTGTCCAGGGGATTCTCAAGAGTTTTCTGCAGCACCACAGTTTGAAAGCATCAATTCTTCAGCACTCAGCCTTCACTGATATCTCAGTTGGTAAAGAATCCTCTTGCAAAGCAGAGGACCCCAGTTGGATTCCTGGGTCAGGATGATCCTCTGGAGAAGCAATAGGCTACCCACTCCAGTATTTTTGGGCTTCCCTTGTGGCTCAGCTGGTAAAGAATCCACCTGCAATGCAGGAGACTAGGGTTTGATCCCTACGTTGGGAAGATACCCTGGAGAAGGCAAAAGCTACCCACTTCAGTATTCTGGCCTGGAGAATTCCATGGACTGTATGTTCATCGGGTTACAAATAGTCGGACATGACTGAGCAAATTTCACTTTCACATTTCAGACTTCTTTATGGTCCAACTCTCATATCTGTACATGACTACTGGAAAAACCATGCTTTGACTATACAGACCTTCATCAGCAAAGTGATGTCTTTGCTTCTTAATACACTATGTTTCTCATAATTTTCCTTCCAAGGAGCAAGTGTCTTTTAATTTCATAGCTGTCACCGTCCTCAGTGATTTTGGAACCCAAGAAAATAAAATCTGCCATTGTACCCATTTCCCCCCCATCTATTTGCCATGAAGTGATGGGAGCAAATGCCATGATCTTCATTTTTTGAATGTTGAGTTTTAAGCCACCCTTTTCACTCTATTCCTTCACCTTCATCAAGAGACTGTTTATTTCCTCTTCATTTTCTATCATTAGGGTATCATCTGCATATCTAAGGTTGTTGATATTTCTCCTAGCAATCTTGATTCCTGCTTGTGATTCTGTCAGCCCAGCATCACATGATGTACTCTGCATAGAAGTTAAATAAGCGTGGAGACAATATATAGCCTTGGCATACAATATACTTTTAACATCTTTTTAACATACATGCTAACTGCTACTGCTAAAAAAGTCACTTCAGTCGTGTCCGACTCTGTGCGAACCCTTAGACGGCAGCCCACCTGGCTCCGCCGTCCCTGGGATTCTCCAGGCAAGAACACCAGAGTGGCTTGCCATTTCCTTATCCAATGCATGAAAGTGAAAAGGGAAAGTCAAGTCACTCAGTTGTGTCTGACTCTTAGGGGCCACATGGACTGCAGCCTACCAGGCTCCTCCATCCATAGGATTTTCCAGGCAAGAGTACTGGAGTGGGGTGCCATATAATTAGACTATTTAAAATTTATTATTTGTATTTATACAAATAAAGAGATAATATATCTTTTTCTTATTCAACCTT
>SJYF01001684.1:1186293-1197000 GCA_006410515.1 Procapra przewalskii
CATATTTAAGAATCTAGCTTTTTTGTATTTTGTAACTTTAAAAATATTGGTTAATATTACAGATAGAAGCTGAAGTCAACAGATAAAAGTCAAGAAAATATGTACGCTCCATAAAAAGTACCAGAGCCAACAAACTACAGATAGATTTAATTATTTTTAGGAAACTTACCAGAAATAATTTATCCTGGGTCATTCTTGTGAGATAATTCATTGATTAAATCAACAAGCCAGGGAGACATGAATCCTGGAAACTGAAGATAAAGTTTAATCTTAGAAAGGCTAACCTGATCATGAAAGAATGTTAAAATGACAAGAATGTTAGTAACTGATAAGGAAGCTCAAAAATGCAATGAGGAGAGTGGAAACTGGACAATAGAAAGGGGCTGTTATCCTAGACATTTAGCCTTGGTTGGTCGGATATAACCAAAATGCAGAAAATCTCTAAAATACAGAAAATCAATTTAGGAGAGAACCAAAGCTTGGAGTAAGTGCCTTTGGAACATCTGTGGGTTATAATAATAAACTCAGTAAACAACATTTTTATATAACATCTACTTTCCAGAATTATCAGGAAAGGACTGACCTCTTCAGAAAATTGTCTCTGATTATGAGGTCAGGATAATATTAGCTTCCCCTCCATTTGAAATAAGTAAATTGAAATTCAGTATGTAAGTCATGTTGTGGTCAGAGGATCTGCACACAGTAATATGATTCAGAATCTGGAGCAAGCACTTAAAATTGACTTTAGACAGAAAGTACAAGGACAAGACCTGCTTGACATGCGTCCTATCTCACCCTTCCACCAGAGCTATTGTTGTTCAGTCGCTAAGTCATGTCCAACTCTTAGCAACCCCGTGGATAGCAGTATGCCAGGTTCCTCTTTCCTCCACTGTCTCCTGGTTATTGTTGATCAGTTGCTCAGTTGTATCTGACTCTTTGTGACCCCATGGACTTCAGCATGCCAATGCCAGACTTTCCTTTCCTTCACCATCTCCTGGAGTTTGCTTAAACTCACATCCATTGAATCAGTGATGCCATTCAACCATCTCATTCTCTATCATCCCTGCTCCTCCTGCCTTCAATCTTTCCCAGCATCAGGGTCTTTTCTAAAGATGAGGCTCTTTGCATCAGGTGGCCAAATTATTGTAGCTTTGATATCAAACTTCCAATGAACATTCAGAATTGATTTCCTTTATGATTGAATGGTTTATTCTCCTTGGCAGTCCAAGGGACCCTCAAGAGTCTTCTCCAACATCACAGTTCAAAAGCATCAATTCTTTGGTGCTCAGTCTTCTTTACTGTCAAACTGTCACATCAATACATGACCACTGGAAAAACCATCGCTTTGACTATATGGAACTTTGTTGGCAAACTAATGTCTGCATTTTAATATACTGTCTAGGGAGCCTGGTGGGCAGCTGTCTATGGGGCCACACAGAGTCGGATATGACTGAAGCGACTTAGCAGCAGCAGCAGCAGCAGGCCTGTCATAGCTTTTCTTCCAAGGAGCAAGCGTCTTTTAATTTCATTGCTGAAGTCATCATCTGCAGTGATCTTAGAGCCCAAGAAAGTAAAATCTGTCACTGTTTCCATTGTTTCCCATCTATTTGCCATGAAATGATTGGGCCAGATGCTGTGATCTTAGTTTTTTGAATGTTGAGTTTTAAGCCAGTTTTTTTTCACTCTCCTCTTTCACCATCAACAAAAGCCTTTATAGTTACCTTTTGCTTTCTTCCATAAAGGTGGTGTCATCTGCATGTTTGAGATTATTGATTTTTCTCCCAGCAATCTTGATTTCAGCTGTGCTTCATCCAGCCTGGCACTTCTCATGATGTATTCCACATATAAGTTAAACAAGCAGGGTGACAATATACAGTCTTAATGTACTCCTTTCCCAATTTGGAACCAGTCCATTATTCGATGTCTGGTTCTAACTGTTGCTTCTTGACCTGCATCCAGATTTCTCAGGAGACAGGTAAGGTGTTTTGGTATTCCCATCTCTTTAACAATTTTCTACCATTTGTTGTGATCCAAAGGCTTTGGCATAGTTAATGAATCAAATCAAAGTAGATGTTTTTCTGGAACTCTCTTCCTTTTTCTATGATCCAGCGGATGTGGGCAATTTGATCTTTGGTTCCTCTTCCTTTTCTAAATCCAGCTTGAACATCTGGAAGTTCTTGGTTCAAGTACTATTGAAGTCTAGCTTGGAGAATTTTGAGCATTACTTTGCTAGCATGTGAGATAAGTGCAATTGTGTGGTAGTTTGAACATTCTTTAGCATTGCCTTCCATGGGATTGGAATAAAACTGACCTTTTCCAGTCCTGTGGCCACTGCTGAGTTTTCCAGATTTGCTGGCATATTGAGTGCAGCACTTTCACAGCATCATCTTTTAGGATTTGAAATAACTTAACTGTAATTCCATCAGCTCCACTAGCTCTGTTCATAGTGATATTTCCTAAGGCCCATTTGACTTTGCACTGCAAAATTTTTGGCTCTAAGTAAGTGATCACATCATCGTGTTTATCTGGGTCATTAAGACTTTCTTTGTATAGTTCTTCTGTGTACTCTTGCTACCTTTTCTTAGTATCTTCTGCTTTTATTAGGTCCACATCTTTCCTGTCCTTTATTGTGCCCATCTTTGCTTGAAATATTCCCTTGGTATCTCTGATTTTCTTTAAGAGATCTCTAGTCATTCCCATTCTATTGTTTTCCTCTATTTCTTTGCATTGATCACTTAGGAAGGCTTTCTTATATCTCCTTGCTACTCTTTGAAATTCCACATTCTGGATATAGCTTACGTTTTCTCCTTTGCCTTTTGCTTCTCTTCTTTTCTCGACTCTTTGTAAGCCCTCCTCAGACAACCATTTTGACTTTTTGCATTTCTTTTTCTTGGGGATGGTTTTGATCACTGCTTCCTATACTGTGTTACAAATCTCCATTCATATTTTTCAGATACTCTGTCTATCAGGTCTCATCCCTTAAATCTATTTCTCACTTCCACTGTATAATAATAAGGAATTTGATTTAGATCATACCTGAATGCTCTAGTGGTTTTCCCTACTTTTTCAATTTAAGTCTGAATTTTCCAATAAGGAGTTCATGATCTGAGCCACAGTGAGCTCCCGGTCTTGTTTTTTGCTGACTGTATAGAGCTTCTCCATCTTTGGCTGAAAAGAATATAATCAGTCTGATTTTGGCATTGACCATCTGGTGATGTCCATATGTAGAGACTTCTCTTGTGTATTTGGAAGAGGGTGTTAGCTATGACCAGTGTGTTCTCTTGGCAAAACTCTGTTACCCTTTGCTTTGCTTCATTTTGTACTCCAAGGTCAAGCTTACCTATTTCTCCAGGTGTCTCTTGACTCCATACTCTTGCACTCCAGTCCCCTATGATGAAAAGGACATCCTCTTTCGGTATTGGTTCTAGAAGGTCATGTAGGTCTTCATGGAACTGACGAATTTCAGCTTCTTTGGCATTTGTTGTTAGGGTATAGACTTGGATTACTATGATATTGAATGGTTGACTTAGAAATTAACAGAGATCATTCTGTTGTTCTTGAGATTCTACTCAAGTGCTGCATTTTGGACTCTTCCATTGACTATGAGGGCTCCATTTCTTCTATAGGATTCTTGCTCACAGTAGTAGATATAATCGACATCTGAATTAAATTCACCCATTCTGGTCCATTTTAGTTCACTGATACCTAAAATACTGATGTTCAGTCTTGCCATCTCCTATTTGACCTCTTCCAATTTACCTTGATTCATGGACCTAACATTCCAGGTTCCTATGCAATATTGTTCTTTACAGCATCAGACTTTGCTTTCACTACCAGACACATTCACACCTAGACATTGTTTCTGTTTTATCTCAGCCTCTTCATTCCTTCTGGAGCTATTTCTCTGCTTTCTTAAAGTAACATGTTGGGCACTGACCGACTTGGGGAGTTCATCTTTCAGTGTCATATTTTTTTATGTTTTCATACTGTTCATAGGGTTCTCAAGGCAAGAATGCTGAAGTGGTTCACCATTCTCTTCTCCAGTTGACCATGTTTTGTCAGAACTCTCACCATGACCTGCCCATCTTGGGATGCCCTACATGGCATGACTCATATTTCTATTGAGTTAGATAAGGCTGTGATCTATGTGATCAGTTTGATTATTTTTCTGTGATTGTGGTTTTCATTCTGTCTGCTCTCTGCTTATTTAACTTATATGCAGAGTACATCATGAGAAATGCTGTACTGAATGAAGCACAGGTTGGAATGAAGATTCCCAGGAGAAATATCAATAACCTCAGATATGCAGATGACACCACCCTTATGGCAGAAAGCATAGAAGAACTAAAGAGCTTCTTGATGAAAGTGAAAGAGGAGAGTGAAAAAGTTGGTTTAAAATTAAACATTCAGAAAACTAAAATCATGGCATCTTGTCCTATCACTTCATGGCAAATAGATGGGGAAACAGTGAGAGACTTTATTTTTGGGGGCTCCAAATCACTGCAGAAGGTGACTGCAGCCATGAAATTAAAAGACGCTTGCTCCTTGGAATAGAGATTATGACCAACCTTGACAGCATATTAAAAAGCAGAGACATTATTTTGCAACAAAATTCAGTCTAGTCAAAGCTATGGTTTTTCCAGTAGTCATGTATGAATGTGAGAGTTGGGCTATAAAGAAATGAATCTTGGTATATTGAAAGGCAGTTGATTTTTGCTTTTTAATTCTGTAGTCATCCAGTTTTATAAACTCTCTTAATGACCCAAATGCACAGATTTTTATTGAATTTCTATATAAACAATTTTATCATCCTTTACATTAAAAAAAAAAAAGAAAGAAAGCTGAGTGCTAAAAAATTGACGCTTTGAACTGTGGCTTTGGAGAAGACTCTTGAGAGTCCCTTGGACTACAAGGAGATCCAACCAGCCCATCCTAAAGGAAATCAGTCCTGAATATTCATTGGAAGGACTAATGTTGAAGCTGAAACTCCAATACTTTGACCTCCTGATGTGGAAAACTGACTCATTTGAAGAGACCTTGATGCTGAGAAAGACTGAAGGCAGGAGGAGAGGGGGACGACAGAGGATGAGATGGTTGAATGGCATCATTGGCATGATGGATATGAGTTTGAGTAAACTCTGAGAGTTGGTGATGGACAGGGAAGCCTGGCGTACTCTAGTCCATGGGATTGCAAAGAGTTGGACACGACTGAGAAACTGAACTGAACTGAACTGAACTGCCCTATGATGGATGAGGATATGAGTCTTGGGGAGGATTCCTGATGGGAGGGACTGGCTGTGGGGTAAACTGGGTCTTGCTCTGGTGGGTGTGGCCATGTTCAGTTCATCTTTAATCCATTTTTCTGCTTATGCTTGTGGCTGTGTTCTCTCTCTTTAGTTTGGTCTGAGGTCAAACTGTGGTAGTTGTATAATGGTGATAATGATGATCTTCATAAAACCGTTCAATTTCAGCTTCTTCAGCATTACTGGTTGGTGCATAGACTTGGATAACTGTGATATTGAATGCTTTGCCTTGGAGATGAACAGATCATCCTTTCATTTTTGAGACTGCATCCAAGTACTGCATTTTGGACTCTTTTGTTGACCATGATGGCTAATCCATTTCTTCTAAGGGATTCCTGCCTGCAGTACTAGATATAATGGTCATCTGAGTTAAATTCACCCATTCCAGTACATTTTAGTTCGCTGATTCCTAGAATGTCAACGTTCACCCTTGCCATCTCTTGTTTGACCACCTCCAATTTGCCTTGATTCATGGACCTGACATTCCAGGCTCCTGTGCAATATTGCTCTTTATAGCATTGGATCTTGCTTCTGTCACCAGTCACATCCACAACTGGGTATTGTTTTTGCTTTGGTTCCATCCCTTCATTCTTTCTGGAGTTATTTCTCCACTGATCTCCAGTAGCATATTGGGCACCTAATGACCTGGGGAGTTCCTGTTTTGGTATCCTATCATTTTGCCTTTTCATACTGTTCATTGGATTCTCGAGGCAAGAATACTGAAGTGGTTTGCCATTCCCTTCTCCAGTGGACCACATTCTGTCAGACTGGTCCTAGTGTGATTAGGTTGAGTAGTTTTCTGTGAATATGGTTTCAGTGTGCCTGCCTCTGATGACCTCTTGCAACACCTACCATTTTACTTGGGTTTCTCTTACCTTGGGTGTGGGGTATCTCTTCACAGCTGCTCCAGCAAAGCACAGCCACTGCTCCTTACCTTGGACAAGGGGTATCTCCTTACTGCCACCATTCCTGACCTTCAACATGGGATAGCTCCTCTAGGCCCTCCTGCACTTGCACAGCCACCGTTCCTTGGGTTGCTCCTCTCGGCTGCCGGCCCTGGCCTCGGGCACGAGGTGGCTTCTCCCGGATGCCCATGGCTTTGGACACGGGATAGCTCCTCCTGGCCGCTGCCCTGATCTCAGACGCAGGGTGTCTCCTCCTGGCCGCCACTTACCTATTACGCAGGGTAGCTCCTCCCGGCCGCCTCTGAACTTGGATGCAGGGTAGTTCCTCTGGCCTCGGAATGCGGAATGAAGCAGGGCAAAGACTAATAGCGTTTTGCCAAGAAAATGCACTGGTCATAGCAAACACCCTCTTCCAAAACAACAAGAGAAGACTCTACACATGGACATCACCAGAGAGTCAACACCGAAATCAGATTGATTATATTCTATGCAGCCAAAGATGGAGAAGCTCTATACAGTCAACAAAAACAAGAACAGAAGCTGACTGTGGCTCAGATCATGAACTCCTAATTGGTAAATTCAGACTTAAATTGAAGAAAGTAGGGAAAACCACTAGACCATTCAGGTATGACCTAAATCAAATCCCTTATGATTATACAGTGGAAGTGAGAAATAGATTTAAGGGCCTAGATCTGATAGATAGAGTACCTGATGATCTATGGAATGAGGTTTGTGACATTGTACAGGAGACAGGGATCAAGACCATCCCCATGGAAAAGAAACAAAAAAAAGCAAAATGGCTGTCTGGGGAGGCCTTACAAATAGCTGTGAAAAGAAGAGAGGTGAAAAGCAAAGGAGAAAAGGAAAGATAGAAGCATCTGAATGCAGAGTTCCAAAGAATAGCAAGGTGAGATAAGGAAGCCTTCCTCAGGAATCAATGCCAGGAAATAGAGGAAAACAGCACAATGGGAAAGACTAGAGATCTCTTCAAGAAAATTAGAGATGCCAAGGGAACATTTCATGCAAAGATGTGCTCAATAAAGGACAGAAATGGTCTGGACCTAACAGAAGCAGAAGATATTAAGAAGAGGTGGCAAGAATAGACAGAAGAACTGTACAAAAAAAGATCTTCACGACCCAGATAATCATGACGATGTGATCACTAATCTAGAGCCAGACATCCTAGAATGTGAAGAAAAGTGAGCCTTAGAAAACATCACTACGAACAAAGCTAGTGGAGGTGATGGAATTCCAGTTGAGCTGTTTCAAATCCTGAAAGAGGATGCTGTGAAAGTGCTACACTCAATATGCCAGCAAATTTGGAAAACTCAGCATTGGCCACAGGACTGGAAAAGGTCAGTTTTCATTCCAATCCCAAAGAAAGGCAATGCAAAAGAATGCTCAAACCACCACACAATTGCACTCATCTCACATGCTAGCAAAGTAATGCTCAAAATTCTCCAAGCCTGGCTTCAGCAATATGTGAACCGTGAAATCCCTGATGTTCAAGCTGGTTTTAGAAAAGGCAGAGGAACCAGAGATCAAATTGCCAACATCCTCTGGATCATGGGAAAAGCAAAAGAGTTTCAGAAAAACATCTATTTCTGCTTTATTGACTATGCCAAAGCCTTTGACTGTGTAGATCACAATCAACTGTGGAAAATTCTGAAAGAGATGGGAATACCAGACCACCTAACCTGCCTCTTGAGAAATCTGTATGCAGGTCAGGAAGCAACAGTTAGGACTGGACATGGAACAACGGACTGGTTCCAAATAGGAAAAGGAGTACGTCAAGGCTGTATATTGTCACCCTGTTTATTTAACATCTATGCAGAGTACATCATGAGAAACGCTGGACTGGAAGAAACACAAGTTGGAATCAAGACTGCCAGGAGAAATATCAATAACCTGAGATATGCAGATGATACCACCCTTATGGAAGAAAGTGAAGAGTAGCTAAAAAGCCTCTTGATGAAAGTGAAAGAGGAGAGTGAAAAAGTTGGCTTAAATCTCAACATTCAGAAAACGAAGATCATGGCATCCGGTCCAATCACTTCATGGGAAATAGATGGGGAAACAGTGGAAACAGTGTCAGACTTTATTTTGGGGGGCTCCAAAATCACCTCAGATGGTGACTGCAGCCATGAAATTAGAAGACCCTTACTCCTTGGAAGAAAAGTTATGACCAACCTAGATAGCATGTTCAAAAGCAGAGACATTACTTTGCCTACTAAGGTCCGTCTAATCAAGGCTATGGTTTTTCCTGTTGTTGTGTATGGATGTGAGAGTTGGAATGTGAAGAAGGCTGAGCGCCGAAGAATTGATGCTTTTGAACTATGGTGTTGGAGTAAGACTCTTGAGAGTCCCTTGGACTGCAAGGAGATCCAACCAGTCCATTGTGAAGGAGATATACCCTGAGATTTCTTTGGAGGGAATGATGCTGAAATTGAAACTCCAGTATTTTGGCTACCTCATGCAAAGAGTTGACTCACTGGAGAAGACTCTGATGCTGGGAAGGATTGGGGGCAGGAGGAGAAGGGGATGACAGCGGATGAGATGGCTGGATGGCATCACGGACTCGATGGACGTGAGTCTGAGTGAACTCCAGGAGATGGTAATGGACACGGAGGCCTGGCGTGCTCGATTCATGGGGTCGCAAAGAGTCGGACACTACTGAGCGACTGAACTGAACTGAACTGAACTGATAATGATGATAAGTCTTTCAAAAGGACTTAGGCCAGCAAGCTACATCTCCCAGGACTGTTGTATTCAGTGTCCCTGACTGTCAACCCAGGCCTCTGCCAGAGATGTCTCAGCACTCATACGTAAGTCTTTCCCAGTCGTTTGTTTTGTCACTGCTCCTTTCTCCTGGGTCCTGGTGCACACAAGGTTTTTTTGATCCCTCCAAGAAGCTGTTTCCAAGTCCTGTGCAAGTTCTGTGATGAAATCCCACTGGCCTTCAAAGTCAAATTCCCTGGGGCTTCTCAGTCCCTTTGCTGGACCCCTAGGTTGGGAAATTTTGTGAGGATCTTTTGCAAAAGTGTGAGAACTTCTTTGGTGTATCTTTGGTATGGCTATGTCCTGGAGTTTGCTCAAATTCATGTCCACTGAGTCATTAGATAGCAGTGATGCTATCTAATGATCTCATCCTCTGCTGCCCCCTTTTCCTTTTGCCTTCAATCTTTCCCAACATCAGGGTCTTTTCCAATAAGCTAGCTCTTCACATCATGTAGCCAAACTTTTGAAGCTTCAGTTTCAACATCAGTCCTTCCAGTGAATATTCAGTGTTGTTTCCCTTAGGATTGTATGATTTGATCTCCTGGATTGCAAGGAATTCAAACAGAGCTGAGATCCACACTAAAGACCTGAGTAACTAAGAGTGGAGTTTTGAGTATGTTTATCTTGTCTGCGACTTGGAAAATTGTCTGAGTCTAAAGGAAAATTCATATATACCTTTATATATTTTCCCTTTATAAGGAAAGTGGAAAGCAAAGCCCTCAAAGTGTACAATTTTATGACTGGAGGAAGAGAAGGAATGATTCTAAATTGATTTCAATGAAATATTCTCTAGAAGCATTTGGTATTACTGGTTTAGATCATACAGATACAGAGTAGATACATAATATATATCATAAAAATGCTTTTAAAATTGTGATGAGTGGATATCAAAGCATAGACGGTTTTGTTCAAACATTCCTTATGATTCACTACAGGAAATTCTAATTTAAATATCCCCTAAAAGATTCTTCACTGACAAAATAGTAGTTTATTGGTGCCAATTCTTACCTTTCTTTAATGAATAGCTCTCTTAAGTTATTCACATTTGCCATTTTCGACTACACATCTTCTTGAGACACTAGCTATGTGTAGCTAACAGATTTGGGAGCTTTCCTTTGTGTTGAGATGTATTTGGCTCATAATGTAGGGACTAAATTTTGCTGGATTTATAGTGATGTTGTTATATTTTGGGGTAAACTGTCATGGAAGATAATGTTGGTCTCAGCTAAAAATAGAGGAAGATACAGAGGAATCTGCTTGCCAGTTTTAATAGTTATAAATATAGTTAAATTGCCTTTGCTCATCAAAAAGAAACAACGATTAGGAAGTCTCCTCTTCAGGGAACTTCTTAAGTTGTTTATAATTGCCTTGAAGTTCTCCTTTTTCCATATTTAAGTTCACTGTTCCTTATTTTCTCCTTATAATTAGTGGAATAACCCAAGAAAAGAGCTACTCAGGTATGAAATCTGTAGCAACAATCTTAGTTAAGAAGTGGCCTGAAAAATAGGGAAATTCATATCATGTAACAATTTCANNNGTAACAATTTCATCTGCTTCTTTTTTTCTTTTTATTTGCTTTTAAAAATTAATTTACTTATTTTAATTGAAAGATAGTTACTTTACAATATTGTGATGATTTTTTGCCATCATCTGATTCTTAGTTTGGAAATTCCTGGAAATTCAGGTTTATTGTAAAGTATGATAGATCCAAAAGTCTGAAA
>SJYF01001684.1:1227312-1247053 GCA_006410515.1 Procapra przewalskii
CTATTAATTGATATTGAATGATGATTAGGTTGATATTAAATAACTATTAACTGATATTAGAGATAGAAAATTATATAAATAATAATTCTAAAACAGTAGTCTCAAATCAAATTTGTCAAAATTTACAACAGCCAATTTATCAACCACAGGAAATGGAAAATTTTTATAAAGTTTCATTCATTTAGGCAGTTGCCAAGACTCTGATGGAATTAAATATCAAACTAGAGTCTCTCTTCCTTTTGATTAATCAAGGTCCATTAATGTTTTAATTTACTTCTTCATCCTTTTGTCCTCTTACGTGGACATGGAGAACTGCCATCACCTGGCTATTGTGAATGGAAAAATATAAGAGCCAAAGGTCAAATTCACAGCTGCTGTTCTTTTGGACACCAAATGTTGATCTATTTTGCTCCTGAAGCTTGGTCCCAAAAAGCTTCTTGTCTACTCTACTATACATTTCTATCTCAAAAAATGTATTTTTCCCTTTTTCACTAAAATTCATGTTTAATCAGTCCTAACCTGAAGCAACAGTTAGAACTGGACATGGAACAACAGACTGGTTCCAAATAGGAAAAGGAGTGCATAAGGCTGTATATTGTCATCCTGCTTGTTTAACTTATATGCAGAGTACATCATGAGAAACGCTGGACTGGAAGAAGCACAGGCTGGAATCAAGATTGCCAGCAGAAATATCAATAACCTCAGATATGCAGATGACACCACCCTTATGGCAGAAAGTGAAGAGGAACTAAAAAGCCTCTTGATGAAAATGAAAGTGGAGAGTGAAAAAGTTGGCTTGAATCTCAACATTCAGAAAATGAAGATCATGGCATCTGGTCCCATCACTTCATGGGAAATAGATGGGGAAACAGTGGAAACAGTGTCAGACTTTATATTTTGGGTCTCGAAAATCACCTCAGATGGTGACTGTAGCCATGAAATTAAAAGATGCTTACTCCTTGGAAGGAAAGTTATGACCAACCTAGATAGCATATTCAAAAGCAGAGACATAGCTTTGCCGACTAAGGTCCATCTAGTCAAGGCTATTGTTTTTCCAGTGGTCATGTATGGAGGTGAGAGTTGGACTGTGAAGAAGGCCGAGAGCTGAAAAATTGCTGCTTTTGAACTGTGGTGTTGGAGAAGACTCTTGAGAGTCCCTTGGACTGCAAGGAGATCCAACCAGTCCATTCTGAAGGAGATCAGCCCTGGGATTTCTTTGGAAGGAATGATGCTAAAGCTGAAACTCCAGTACTTTGGCCACCTCATGCGAAGAATTGACTCATTAGAAAGGACTCTGAGGCTGGGAAGGATTGGAGCCAGGAGGAGAAGGGGACGACAGAGGATGAGATGGCTGGATGGCATCATGGACTCGATGGATGTGAGTCTGAGTAAACTCCGGGAGTTGGTGGTGGACAGGGAGGCCTGGGGTGCTGCGATTCATGGGGTTGCAAAGAGTCGGATACCACTGAGAACTGAACTGCACCTGAACCATCCTTTCTCTTACTTATTCACATCTGATCTGATTTATGGATACTTCTTTTCTACAATACTTTAAAAAGAAGCTACAATGTAACTCATTTCCAACACTCCTTAATTAATTAACTTCCATTTGGCCTTCCCACTAAGCAGATAAATTCAGTCTCAGTGACCTGAATAAGGCATGTAGTCAGGCTAATTCAATACTCTCCTGAATTAGGATGAATCTGTCTTCAATGAAATTTGATGTAAGAGCAGTGGGAGTCTAGAAGCATTGCTGTAGTCTCCACATACTTACTGTATAGTAATTTTGGACTCAATAAGAAAATTTAATATTTAATTTTCTGGCTTTATTGTTTTCACTGAATGAAAACATACAATAAGCTGCCTGGAAACTGACTGTGAATTTCTAGATTTTACCAAGTTCATATTTCTGTTAGGTAGTTAGAATAGGAAAAAGGAGTCCAAAATGGCAGTGGCTAAAAGACAAAGATAGAGAAAGGCCTGTGACAATAGAAAGAAAATTCGTGGACCAGAGTGAGAACTTCTGGTGAAACAAACATGCTCCCTTCTTGGCTAGCCCAATTTGCATGGGGCAAGCCCAAGGTGGAGAGGAGACAAACATATAAAAGAAGGAAGCCAAGACAGATTGAGGCTTCTCCTTTGGGGCATGCCTGCCCTCACACCTCGAGGGTGTACTATCCTTTTCCTGCCGAGTAAAACCCTGAGCTGTAACAGCTGTAACACTGGTCCACCATTTCAAATCTTTGCTGCAGCAAGACAGAACCGAGAAAGACACATTCCCTTGACATGTCTGGTGCCAAGTCTCGGATGTAACCTGGCTGAAACAACCTCAGCTCAGGCCCAGTGAGGCAGAGACCAAACACAGCAGAAGCCCAAGTTGGCAGAAGTGCACATGGTGGAAAGTGAACACGAAGGAAACCTAGCACAGTGGAAGTGACAAGAAGCCTAGCATGCTGGTAACAGGGACAACAAAGCAAACTTGGCAGAAAGCTCATATGACTCGGTATCAGATTCCAGAAGACCTCCAGTTAAGGTAGGAGGTCCTCACCCCTTTGGGTGGAAGGACATATGGCTAACAAAATCTTAATTCCTTTACAGTCTCTCATTTATTGTTTCCTTGAACTCCCTGTGAACAGGTAAGCATCAGTGGGTAAAGCTGAGGAACTCTTGCAGGGACTACTTCCCAGTGTGTCCTGAAGCCTCCACTATCTGCTGTGCCCTAATAGCTGTTGCCCAAGTGAGTGAGGGTTCTTCTGTCCTCAGCCTTCTTTGTGCCAAGGATCAGGCCAATGAAAACTGTGGGCACAGGTCAGGTATTTAGCAGTTTTTTTCTGGCAAGTTATGAAAGGGGATCCTTGGCACGTTTTCCCGAATGCTTTTTCCTCCTGTCCTTCAGCTCCTCTCTCCATCTATGCCACAGTTTACAAAGTATTGGGCAGGTTGTCATCTTTCCATTTCTGAAAGTTGTGTTTGAAACTGTGTACCTAAGATTGGGACTCAGACTCACGTGGCAGTGACACTGCTATGCTTAATCACTCAATCATGTACAACCAAGACTTGAGCCTGGCTAAAACCCACAGTGCCTGGTTTCAGAACCTAATGAAGCTCAGGTTCTTAATGTCTCACTGCGGAAAGAATTCAGTGAGAGATAAAGTGATAGTTAAGAAGTGGGTTTTCAGAGAGAAGAACACTCCAAGAGTGTGGGCCATCACAGAGGGCAAGTGCCATAGTCATGGAATGTGGTGTGGTTAGTTTTGGGGGGCTGGATAATTTCACATGCTAATGAGTGGGAGGATCATTGCAACAATTTGGAAACCACCCACTCCTTGGTCTTTTGATAGTGCCCTGGAACCCCTCATGATGCCTCTGGATGTGTCATTTAGCTTGCAGATTAAGGATCAAGGTTTAGTTGGATTTGACTTGTCTACCATCTTGGACCAATTTGTTTTTAATCAGTTTATGTTGTGCCCTTGGGTTATGCCATTCTTTCAAAAGTTGTGCCCTGCCCCTTCTGTCCTATTTTATGCTCTCTTCCTGAGCCCCATCTGGGCCCACAATGTTGCCTCTACAATCTTCTTGAGGGACAACCAGGAAACAGATGATCCTTGGAAGGGAAATACTGTAAAACTTCCAATTCCTCTAGATACCCAGGCCTTCATCTTCCATGTTTCCTACAACATGTGCAACAATATCATCTTAGTGAACCTGCTAGGCTGGGTGACAGGCACACAGATATCCATCTGCTAGGAATCCATCTGTTGGTGGCATCCCTTCAAGGGCAATTGGGCTTCCAGGGATAATGTTTGCCATTTTAGGAGTTAAACCTTCAGGCTGTTTGGATTCAAACCCTGACCACCCTTCTCCTAAAGTTACAAGCATACCCCCGGGCCAAATCTCCACTCCATTTTTATGAAACATCTGGTCTGTTGCCTCTTATCAATTTGTTCTTCAGCCACTTACTAACTTCTACAACCATGATCTTGCCCTGTCTGTAGGCAAAATCACTCCACCTAGCTTATTAATAAAACACTCTTAATGTCTCTAACAGGACCAGATAACCCACTGTTTTGTAATTACTTCTGTTATTACCTAGAGTGTGTCTATGACAATGAAACGTTTACCATTGGAAATACCCATAACTACTCTTATGGAGGACTAGGGGAGGAAATCAGTGACTTATATTTCCTCAAGAGGATAAGCCTTATGGCTGTTTCATCAGGTTCCCAGTCTCTGGGCATGGGCTAGGAGATTGCTTTACATCATGGTAACTATGCCCATTCTCAGTGGACAAACCAGCAATGAATTAAGATTGAAACCCCTAGTCTATGTTCAATACAGGATACAGGATCCTTGGGGCTGGTGCACGGGGTGATCCAGGGAGATATAGGGTGGGAGGTGGAAAGGGGCTTCGGCATTGGGAGATTGGGTACACCTGTGGCCAACGCATGTCAGTGTATGGCAAAACAAATACAGTATTGTAATGTAGGGAAATAATAATAAAAATAAAAATAAAAATAAAAAGATTGCAACCCCTTAGTCCTACCCAGAACTGGTCCTGCTGGAGACCTTGGGGACACCTAACTCCAGCCTGGGGATCCCAGGATGTCATTCTGCCTTGATCTGTCTAGGAATCTTGTCCCTGGGAGGTTGTCAAGCCTCAACCATACTTGGAGATACACCAGTCTGGGGGTCCCAGGAGCTTGACTTGCCTCAACCTGCTTTGAGATCTGGTTCCTGGGAGGTTAACATGCCTCAACCTACTTGGGGATCTATCAGTCCAGGGGTCTTGGGAAGTTGACATGCTTCGACCTGCCTCGGGACCCAATTCTAAGGAGGCCAACCTACTTCGACCTGCCCAGGGATGTGATCTCTAGGATGTTGTCATGCCTCAACCTGCCTGGGGATTTGCACCTTGACCAGGGGATTCCCAGCTCTCACGTTGGCAACAATATTGGGTAGGATAAGCTTCAGAAAGACTCATCCCTAAATAAATCCACCCATGGAAATAGAAGGAGGCCTAATATTTGTGGAACTGTGCCCACTGTCAGCAACAATTCAGGAGCCCAGCAAGAACCCCATTGCCTTTCTGGAAAGGCTAAAAGGGGCCCTCCAAAAGTTTACCAGTCTGGACCTAGACTCTTAGGAGGGACAGATGATTTTATTTATCTCTCTTTTTAAAATTTATTTTAATTGAAGGCTAATTACTTTACAATATTGTAGTGGTTTTTGCCATACATTGACATGAATCAGCTATGGATGTACATCTGTTCCCCATCCTGAAACCTGCTCCCACCTCCTTATCCCTCAGGGTCATCCCAGTGCACTGGCCCTGAGCACCCTGTCTCATGCATGAGACCTGGACTGACAATCTATTTCACATATAGTAATATACATGTTTCAATGCTATTCTCTCAAGTCATCCCACCCTCACCTTCTCCCAGAGTCCAAAAGTCTGCTCTTTACATCTGTGTCTCTTGTACTGTCTTGCATATAGGGTCATTGTCAGCATCTTTCTAAATTCCATATATATGCGTTAATATACTGTATTGGTGTTTTTCTTTCTGACTTACTTCACTCTGAAAAATAGGCTCCAGTTTCACCCCTCTCATTAGAACTGATTAAAGCACCTTCTTTTTAATAGCTGAGTCATATTTCATTGTGTATATGTACCAGAGCTTTCTTATCCATTCAGGACAAGTGATTTTAAAGGACAAATTCCTGTCCCAATGTGCATCAAATATCAGGATAAAGTTACAACAGCTACGGTAGCAGGACCTTTCTGCTTCTTTAGATAAGATGGTCCAGATAGCCACCAATACCTTTTATAACAGAACAGGAAAGGGAGTCTAAGACCCAGGAAAGGGAGAAAAGGAGAGATAAGGCATGCCCAGATGCTGGCCACCCTCCAGGGAAGCCCTATGGCAAACCCCAAGTCCCTGAAGGACAAGGCACGAGGCAAATGTTTAGTCTGTAGGCAGGCAGGACATTGGGCCAAAGAATGTCCAAATCATGTCAAGTCTCCTAAAATGGCTTGCTACAAATTCCATCAATTGGGACACTGGGGGGCATGCTGCCCTCAGGACCCAAGACCCTCAGGGTCACATGTCAAGCCTTCTCTCATGATGGTTCAATAGGACTGAAGCAGCCCACTCCAGCCAGCCTGCCTATCACAGATAACCATCACAGGGCTGGAGCCAATGCTGCAACTGGATGTGTCAGGTAAGTCTGAGAATTTCTTGTTTGACACGGAGCTACTTACTCTGTCCTGACTTTCTACTCTAGAGTCTTCTCCCAAACCTGTACCATTTTGGGTGCAATAGGAAAAACAATTACAAAAAGATTCACCCAAGCACTTCTCTGTTGCTAAGATGGACAAATATTTCTCCACCAGTTTCTGGTGATCCCTGAATGTCCTACTACCTTATTAGGAGGAGATCTTTCCCCACCTTCAAAATCTTACAGTTATTGCTTTAAAATTCTCTTGGGGGCAAACTAATTATTTTTACCAGCCAACAAGTGAAACAACTCTTAAATGGGAGAGGCCATTTATGGATGTCTGATCAAAGGATCCTCAGGTATCAAGTAGTGCTGGTGGAAAATCCAGGCCTGACTATACCTCCTTGTGAGGTTCTTAACCCAGCTACCCTCCTGCATACTCCCCGATGGCTCTCTCCCCTTTCACTCTTGCTTGGAAACTTTGGATCACTGGACAAAACCTGGAGGGGGATTGTCAGAAGATTATCTGACCAATCCTGAGAAAATCTGGTACACTGATGGAAGCAGCTTTGTCTAAGATGGAAAAAGAAGAGCCGGATATGCAGTAGTATTCAATTTTGAGACCATAGAGGCTAAACCTTTGCCATCAGGTACTTCAGCCCAATTAGCTGAGCACATAGCCTTGACTCGAGCTTTAGAGCTGGGAAAAGGAAAAAGAGTAGCCATTTAACCTGACTCCGTGTATGCCTTTCTGGTGCTACAAGGACATGCTGCTATTTGGAAAGAAAGAGGCCACTTGACCATCAGAGGGTCCCCAATCAAGTATGGTGACAAAATCCTTAGGTTCTTGGAAGCAGTCCATCTGCCCACTGAGGTTTCAGTCTCCCACTGTAAAGGACACCAAAAAGTGAGCATGGAAGTGGACTGAGGGAATCAAGCAGATGATCAGGCAGCTAAGAGAGCAGCATTACAAAACAGTGACTTAATAGGGGTTGCCACCTTAGTTACACTGATTAATTTGCCAGAAACTCCTTCATATACTGAAGGTGAGACTCAAAGCTAAGAGTGAGGACTTTCAAGAAGATCATATGGGTGGTTCCACAAGGAGGGACTCCTTTTTCTGCCTGGGCACCTCCAATGGAAGTTGTATAACTCCTTACATGCCACCATGTATTTAGGGGAAAAGACCCTCCAAAGATTACTAAAAAGGTCCTTTGCAGGAACAGACCTCCAAACGACTATAAGACAAGTGGTGTCCTCTTGTCCCACTTGCCAATTAAACAACCCCCAAGGAGCTCGAAGACCCTGGCTGGCCCAGCCTATCCAATGATGTGGGGTCTACCCAGGAGAGGACTGACAGAACGACTTAACCCAGATGCCAGTTTCTCAAGGGTATAAATACGTACTAGTCATGATAGATACATTTACAGGGTGAATTGAAGTCTTTCCCACCTGGACTGAAAAGGCTGAGGAGGTAGTGTAAAAAAAAAAAAAAAAACTACTCCATGAAATCATCCTAAGATTTGGTCTGCCCAGGTCATTACAAAGTGACAATGGTACATCATTTACTTCTAAGGCCACCCAAGCAGTCTCTAAAGCATTGGGCGCTACTTATTACCTCCATTGTGCCTGGAGGCTTCAGTCTTCAGGAAAAGTAGAAAGAGCCAACCAATTCTTAAAATCGGTGATAAAAAAAAGATAAGCCAGGAGATCTCCCTGGGGTGGAAGGAAGCTTCACCAATATGGAGGAGCTTCTCCTCCATATCCATATTGCCCCTAAGGAACAGGTTGGTCTTAGTCCTTATGAGATGCTATGTGGGAGATCTTTTGTTTATGTAAATGACCTCTTCCTAGATCCAGAGGCTCAGGCCCCCCAGTCTTATACAATGGCCATTGGGCAATTCCAACAAGAAATACGTTTGTGCGGTGTCACCCAGGACCCACAAGATTCTAAAGAGCCACCACTATATGCTCCAGGGACACTAGTCCTAATTAAAGTCTGGAAAGATGAGTCCCCAAAGACTCAGCTCCAGCACATATAGAACGCCCTCTACTCTGCAATATTTTCCACCTCCATAGCAGTCAAGGCACCAGGGCACAACTCCTGGATTCACTACTCACTAATCAAGCCATGGAAGAAAACAGAAGAGGACACTCAATACAACTGTGAGCCCCTGGTAGATGTCAGATACTTATTCAGGACTACAAATGAGTACAACTCTAATGAATACTCCCAAAATTAAGTTTCTGGGGATGATTTTCCAGGACAGCTCTAAAACGCCAAAGAAGCTTGGCAGGAGTTATACTCCAAAACAGACAGGAGATAGATCTCAAGGGACTTGAGGTATCCAGAATGAGACATGTTGTTTCTGGAGAAATACCTCCAACCAAGTTAGAGAAAGTCTTATGGCCCTCAAGAAAAGCATTCAGATCCTATGGGATCTTGAAGAATGAGCTGTAGTGTTCTTGGGGCTACAGTCTCTCTTTGGGGGGATCCTTCTCCTGGTAAGGGGGGATTTGGAGTTGGCTAACGCCCCTTCTGGGAGCTGACTGTGGCTCAGATCATGAACTCCTTATTACCAAATTCAGACTAAAATTGAAGAAAGTAGGGAAGACCACTAGACCATTCAGGTATGACCTAAATCAAATCCCTTATGATTTATATGATTTATCCCTTATACAGTGGAAGTGATAAATAGATTTCAGGGACTAGATCTGATAGACAGAGTGCCTGATGAACTATAAATGGAGGTTTGTGACATTGTACTCAGATATGCAGATGACACCACCTTTATGGCAGAAAGTGAAGAGGAACTAAAAAGCCTCTTGATGAAAGTGAAAGTGGAAAGTGAAAAAGTTGGCATAAAACTCAACATTCAGAAAATGAAGATCATGGCATCTGGTCCCATCATTTCATGGGATATAGAAGGGGAAACAGTGGAAACAGTGTCAGACTTTATTTTTGGGGGTTCCAAAATCACTGCAGATGGTGACTGCAGCCATGAAATTAAAAGACGCTTACTCCTTGGAAGAAAAGTTATGGCCAATCTAGATAACATTGAAAAGCAGAGATATTACTTTGCCAACAAAGGTCCGTCTAGTCAAGGCTATGGTTTTTCCACTGGTCATGTACAGATGCGAGAGTTGGATGGTGAAGAAAGCTGAGTGCTGAAGAATTGATGCTTTTGAACTGTGGTGTTAGAGAAGACTCTTGAGAGTCCCTTGGACTGCAAGGAGATCCAACCAGTCCATTCTGAAGGAAATCAGCTCTGGGATTTCTTTGGAAGGAATGATGCTGAAGCTGAAACTCCAGTACTTTGGCCACCTCATGTGAAGAGTTGACTCATTGGCAAAAACTCTGATGCTGGGAGGGATTGGGGGCAGGAGGAGAAGGGGACGACAGAGGATGACATGGCTAGATGGCATCATTGATGCAATGGACCTGAGTCTGAGTGAACTCCAGGAGTTGGTGATGGACAGCATGGGGTTGTAAAGAGTTGGACACGACTGAGCAACTGAACTGAACTGAAATGAACTGAATAGGAGACAGGGATCAAGACCATCTCCATGGAAAAGAAATGCAAAAAAGCAAAATGGCTCTCTGAGGAGGCCTTACAAATAGCTGTGAAAAGAAGAGAAGCATAAAGCAAAGGAAAAAAGGAAAATATAGGCATCTGAATGCAGAGTTCCAAAGAATAGCAAGGACAGATAAGAAAGCCTTTCTCAGCGATCAATGCAAAGAAATAGAGGAAACGAACAGAATGGGAAAGAGTAGAGATCTCTTCAAGAAAATTAGAGATACCAAGGGAATATTTCATGCAAAGATGGGTTCAATAAAGGACAGAAATGGTATGGACTTAACAGAAGCAGAATATTAAGAAGAGCTGGAAAGAATACACAGGAGAAAAGTACAAAAAAGATCTTCACGACCTGGATAATCATGATGGTGTGATCACTCACCTAGAGCCACACATCCTGGAATGTTAAGTCAAGTGAGCCTTAAAAAGCATCACTATGAAAAAAGCTAGTGGAGGAGATGGAATTCCAGTTGAGCTATTTCAAATCCTGAAAGATGATGCTGTGATAGCGCTGCACACAATATGCCAGCAAACTTGGAAAACTCAGCAGTGGTCACAGGACTGGAAAAGACCCCAATCTTTTCATTCCAATCCCAAAAAAAAGGCATTGCCAAAGACTGCTCAAACTACCGCACAATTCCACTAGTCTCACATGCTAGTAAAGTAAGGCTCAAAATTCTCCAAGCCAGGTTTTAGCAATATGTGAGCCATGAACTTCCAGATGGTTTTATAAAAGGCAGAGGAACCAGAGATCAGATTGCCAGCATCCGCTGGATCATGGAAAAAGCAAGAGAGTTCCAGAAAAAAAAAATCTATTTTTGCTTTATTGACTATGCCAAAGCCTTTGACTGGGTGGATCACAATAAACTGTGGAAAATTCTGAAAGAGATGGGAATACCAGACCACCTGACCTACCTCTTGAGAAACCTATATGCAGGTCAAGAAGCAACATTTAGAACTGGACATGGAACAGCAGACTGGTTCCAAATAGGAAAAGGAGTACGTCAAGGCTCTATATTGCCACCCTGTTTATTTAACTTATATGCAGAATACTTCAAGAGAAATGCTGGGCTGGAAGAAGCAGAAGCTGGAATCAAGATTGCAGGGAGAAATATCAATAACCTCAGATATGCAGATGACACCACCCTTATGGCAGAAAGTGAAGAGGAACTAAAAAGCCTCTTGATGAAAGTGAAAGAGGAGAGTGAAAATGTTTGCTTAAGGCTCAACATTCAGAAAACGAAGATCATGGCTCTGGTCCCATCACTTCATGGGAAATAGATGGAGAAACAGTGGAAAAAGTGTCAGATTTTATTTTTTGTGGTCTCCAACATCACTGCAGATGGTGATTGCAGCCATGAAATTAAAAGATGCTTACTTCTTGGAAGGAAAGTTACGACAAACATAGAGAGCATATTCAAAAGCAGAGACATTACTTTGCCAACAAAGGTCTGTCTAGACAAGGCTATGGTTTTACAAGTGGAAGTGCATGAATATAAGAGTTGGACTGTAAAGAAAGTTGAGTGCCAAAGAATTGATGCTTTTGAACTATGATGTTTGAGAAGACTCTTGAGAGTCCCTTGGACTGCAAGGAGGTCCAACCAGTCCATCTTAAAGGAGATCAGACCTGGGTGTTTATTGGAAGGACTGATGCTTTAGCTGAAACTCCAATACTTTGGCCACCTCATGCGAAGAGTTCATTCATTCATTGGAAAAGATCCTGATGCTGGGAGAGATTGGGGGCAGGAGGAGAAGGGGAAGACAGACGATGAGATGGCTGGATGGCATTACCGACTTGATGGACATGAGTTTGAGCAAGCTCTGGGAGCTGGTGATGGACAGGGAAGCCTGGGGTGATGCAGTCCATGGAGTCGCAAAAGGTCGGACATGAACTGAGTGACTGAACTGAACTGAAGACAGAATAAGGCTTCTCCTTTGGGGTATGCCCACCCTCACATCTCCAGGGTGTACTATCCTTTGCCGAATAAAACTCTGTGCTGTAACTGAGCTATAATACTGGTCCATCATTTCAAATCTTTGCTGTGGCAAGACAGAACGGAGGAAATTACACACTCCCACGACATACCCATCAAAATTTTTAACAAGCTTAATTTGAAAACTGCCAAATCTGATTTCTCTTGTTAAAGATCAGTAATTCTGTCCTCACCAGATGATTATTTTATTGTCTAGAAATAATAACTAAGAAAAGAGATTTTTCTTTGTCATTGAATGTCACAATTGTGCTACATTAATTTTTTTAAATTTAAATTTATTTATTTTAATTGGAGGCTAATTACTTTACACTATTGTATTGGTTTTGCCATACATCAACATGAATCTGCCATGGGTGTACACATGTTCCCCATCCTGAACACCCCTCCCACCTCTCTTCCTGTACCATCCCTCTGGTTAATCCCAGTGCACCAGCCCCAAGCCCCTGTATCCTATATTGAACCTGGACTGATGATTCATTTCTTATAAGATATTTTACAGGTTTCAATGCCATTCTCCCAAATCATCCATCTTTCTAAATTCCATATATATATGTTAGTATACTGTATTGGTATTTTTCTTTCTTGCTTACTTCACTCTGTATAATAGGCTTCAGTTTCATCCACCTCATTAGAACTGATCAAATATATTCTTTTTAATGGCTGAATAATACTCCATTGTGTATATGTACCACAGCTTTCTTATTCATTCATCTGCTTATGGGCATCTAGGCTGCTTCCATGTCCTGGCTATTATAAACAGTGCTGCAATGAACATTGGGGTACACATGTCTCTTTCAATTCTAGTTTCCTCAGTGTGTGTCAGGCAGTGGGGTTGCTGGGTCATAAGGCAGTTCTATTTCCAGTTTTTTAAGGAATCTCCACACTGTTCTCCTTAGTGGCTGTATTAGTTTGCATTCCCACCAACAGTGTAAGAGGGTTCGCTTTTCTCCGCGCCTTCTCCAGCATTTATTGCTTGTAGACTTTTGGATTGCAGCCATTCTGACTGGCGTGAAACGGTAGCTCATTGTGGTTTTGATTTGCATTTCTCTGATAATGAGTGACGTTGAGCATCTTTTCATGTGTTTGTTAGCCATCTTTATGTCTTCTTTGGAGAAATGTCTATTTAGTTCTTTGGCCCATTTTTTGATTGGGTCATTTATTTTTCTGGAATTGAACTGCAGGAGTTGCTTGTATATTTTTGAGATTAGTTGTTTGTCAGTTGCTTCATCTGCTATTATTTTCTCCCATTCAGAAGGCTGTCTTTTCACCTTGCTTATAGTTTCCCTTGTTGTGCAGAAGCCTTTAATTTTAATTAGAATCCATTTGTTTATTTTTGCTTTTATTTCCAGTATTCTGGGAGGTGGGTCATAGAGGATCCTTCTGTGATTTATGTCGGAGAGTGTTTTGCCTATGTTCTCCTTTAGGAGTTTTATAATTTCTGGTCTTCTAGATCTTTAATCCATTTTGAGTTTATTTTTGTGTATGATGTTAGAAAGTGTTCTAGCTTCATTCTTTTACAAGTGGTTGACCAGTTTTCCCAGCACCACTTGATAAAGAGATTGTCTTTCATCCGTTGTATATTCTTGCCTCCTTTGTCAAAGATAAGGTGTCCATAGGTGTGTGGATTTATCTCTGGGCTTTCTATTTTGTTCCATTGATCTATATTTCTGTCTTTGTGCCAGCACCATACTGTCTTGATGACTGGCTTTGTAGTAGAGCCTGAAGTCAGGCAGGTTGATTCCTCCAGTTCCATTCTTCTTTCTCAAGATTGCTTTGGCTATTTAAGCTTTTTTGTATTTCCATAGAAATTGTGAAATTATTTGTTCTAGCTCTGTGAAAAATACCATTAGTAGCTTGATAGGGATTGCATGAATCTATAGATTGCTTTGGATAGTATACTCATTTTCACTATATTGATTTTTCCAAATCATGAACATGGTATATTTCTCCATCTATTAGCATCCTCTTTGATTTCTTTCAACAGTGTTTTATAGTTTTCGATATATAGGTCTTTAGTTTCTTTAGGTAGATATATTCCTAAGTATTTTATTCTTTTCATTGCAGTGGTGAATGGAATTGTTTCCTTATTTTCTCTTTCTATTTTCTCATTATTAGTGTATAAGAATGCAAGGGATTTCTGTGTGTTGATTTTATATCCTGCAAATTTACTGTATTCATTGATTAGCTCTAGTAATTTTCTGGTGGAGTCCTTATGGTTTTCCATGTAGAGGATCATGTCATCTGCAAACAGTAAAACTTTTACTTTTTCTTTTCCAATTTGAATTCCTTTTATTTCTTTTTCTGCTCTGATTACTGTGGCCAAAACTTCCAAAACTATGTTGAATAGTAGCAGTGAAAGTGGGCACCCTTATCTTGTTCCTGATTTTAGGGGAAATGTTTTCAGTTTTTCACCATTGAGGATAATGTTTGCTGAGGTTTGTCATATATAGCTTTTATTATGCTGAGGTGTGTTCCTTCTATTCCTGCTTTCTGGGGAGTTTTTTTTTTTTATCATAAATGGGTGTTGAATTTTGTCAAAGGCCTTCTATGCATCTATTGAGATAATCATATGGCTTTTATTTTTCAATTTGTTAATGTGGTGTATTACATTGATTGATTTGTGGATACTGAAGAATCCTTGCATTCCTGGGATAAAGCCCACTTGGTCATGGTGTATGATCATTTTAATGTGTTGTTGGATTCTGATTGCTAGAATTTTGTTGAGGATTTTTGCATCTATGTTCATCAGTGATATTGGCCTATAGTTTTCTTTTTTGTGGCATCTTTGTCAGGTTTTGGTATTAGGGTGACAGTGGCCTCCTAGAATGAGTTTGGAAGTTTACCTTCCTCTGCAATTTTCTGGAAGAGTTTAAGTAGGATAGGTGTTAGCTCTTTTCGAAATTTTTTGTAGAATTCAGCTGTGAAGCTGCCTGGACTTGGGTTTTTGTTTGCTGGAAGATTTCTGGTTACAGTTTCAATTTCCGTGCTTGTGATAGGTCTGCTAAGATTTTCTATTTCTTCCTGGTTCAGTTTTGGAAAGTTGTACTTTTCTAAGAATTTCTTCCATGTTGTCCATTTTTTTCCATTTCTTCCATGTTGTCCATTTTATTGGCATATAATTGCTGATAGTAGTTTGTATTTCTATGTTATCTGTTGTGATCTCTCCATTTTCATATCTAATTTTATTGATTTTTCTCCCTTTGTTTCTTGATGTGTCTAGCTAATGGTTTGTCAATTTTATTTATCTTTGCTGATTTTTACTATGGTCTCTTTTGTTTCTTTTGCATTTATTTCTGCCTTAACTTTTAAGATTTCTTTCCTTCAACTAACCCTGGGGTTCTCCATTTCTTCCTTTTCTAGTTGCTTTAGGTGTAGAGTTAGGTCATTTATTTGATTTTTTTCTTGTTTCTTGAGGTATGCCTGTATTGCTATGAACTTTCCCCTTTCACAGCTTTTACAGTGTCCCACAGGTTTTGGGTTGTGTTTTCATTTTCACTCGTTTCTATGCATATTTTAATTTGTTTTTTTTTTTAATTTCTTCTGTGATTTGTTGGTTATTCAGTAGCATGTTGTTCAGCCTCCATACGTTGAAATTTTTAATAGTTTTTCTCCTGTAATTGAGATCTAATCTTACTGCATTGTGGTCAGAAAAGATGCTTGGGATGATTTCAATTTTTTTGAATTTACCAAGGCTAGATTTATGGCCCAGGATGTGATCTATCCTGGAGAAGCTTCTGTGTGCACTTGAGAAAAGGGTGAAATTCATTGTTTTGGGGTGAAATATTCTACAGATATCAATTAGGTCTAACTGATCTATTGTATCATTTAAAGTTTGTGTTTCTTTGTTAATTTTCTGTTTAGTTGATCTATCCATAGGTGTGAGTGGGGCATTAACGTCTCCCACTATTATCGTGTTATTGTTAATTTCCCCTTTCATACTTGTTAGCATTTGTCTTACATATTGTGGTGCTCCTATGTTACTGCTACTGCTAAGTCACTTCAGTCGTGTCAGACTCTGTGCGACCCCATAGACAGCAGCCCACCAGGCTCCCGTCCCTGGGATTCCCCAGGCAAGAACACTGGACTGGGCTGCCATTTCCTTCTCCAATGCATGAAATTGAAAAGTGAAAGGGAAGTCACTCAGTTGTGCCCAACTCCTCACGACCCCATGGGGTGGAAAATCCCATGGATGGAGGAGCCTGGTGGGCTGCTCCTATCTTGGGTGCATATATATTTATAATTGTTATATCTTCTTCTTGGATTGATCCTTTGATCATTATATAGTGTCCTTCTCTGTCTCTTTTCACAGCCTTTGTTTTAAAGTCTATTTTATCTGATATAAGTATTGCCACTCCTGCTTTCTTTTGGTCTCTATTTGTATAGAATATCTTTTTCCATCCCCTCACTTTTAGTCTGTATGTGTCCCTTGTTTTGAGATGGGTCTCTTCTAGACAACATATATAGGGGTCTTGTTTTTGTATCCATTCAGCCAGTCTTTGTCTTCCGGTTGGGGCATTCAACCCATTTATGTTTAAGGTAATTATTGATAAGTATGATCCCATTGCCATTTACTTTATTGTTTTGGGCTCGAGTTTATACACCCTTTTTGTGTTTCCTGTCTAGAGAATATCCTTTAGCATTTGTTGGAGAGCTGGTTTGGTGGTGCTGAATTCTCTCAGCTTTTGTTTGTCTGTAAAGCTTTTGATTTCTCCTTCATATCTGAATGTAATCCTTGCTGATTACAGTAATCTGGGCTGTAGGTTACTTTCTTTCATCACTTTAAGTATATCTTGCCATTGACTCCTGGCCTGAAGAGTTTCTATTGAAAGATCAGTTGTTATCCTATGAGAATCCCCTTGTGTGTTATTTGTTGTTTTTCCCTTGCTGCTTTTAATATTTGCTCCTTGTATTTGATCTTTGTTAATTTGATTAATATGTGTCTTGGGGTGTTTTGCCTTGAGTTTATCCTGTTTGGGACTTTCTAGGTTTCTTGGACTTGGGTGATTATTTCCTTCCCCATTTTAGGGAAGTTTTTCAACTGTTATCTCCTCAAGTATTTTCTCATAATCTTTCTTTTTGTCTTCTTCTTCTAGGACTCTTATGATTTGAATGTTGGGGCATTAAATATTGTCCTGGAGGTCTCCAAGATAGTTCTCATTTCTTTTAATTCATTTTTCTTTTTTCCTCTCTGATTCATTTATTTCTACCATTCTATCTTCTACTTCACTAATCCTATCTTCTGCCTCCTTTATTCTACTATTTCTTGCCTTCAGATGTTTTTGATCTCATTTATTGCATTATTCATTATATATTAACTCTTTTTTATTTCTTCTAGGTCCTTGTTAAACCTTTCTTGCATCTTCTCAGTCCTTGTCTCCAGGCAATTTTTCTGTGATTCCATTTTGAGTTCAAGATTTTGGATCATTTTCACTTATTATTTGGAATTTTTTATCAGGTAGATTCCCTATATCTTCCTCTTTTATTTGGTTTGATGGGCATTTATCCTGTTCCTTTATCTGTTGAGTATTCCTCTGTCTATTAATCTTGTTTATATTGCTGAGTTTGGCGTGGCCTTTCTGTATTCTGGCAGTTTGTGGAGTTCTCTTTATTGTGGAGTTTCCTTGCTGTGGGTGAGGTTGTACAGGTGGCTTGTCAAGGTTTCTTGATTAGGAAAATTTATGTCAGTATTCTGGTGGGTGGAGCTGGATTTTTTTCTCTCTGGAGTGCAATGAAATGTCTAGTAATGAGTCATGAGATGTCAATGGTTTGGGAGTAACTTTGGGCAGCCTGTATATTGAAGCTCAGGGCTGTGTTCCTGTGTTGCTGGAGAATTTGCATGGTATGTCTTGCTCTGGAACTTATTGGTCCTTGGGTGGTGCTTGCTTTCAGTGTAGGTAAGCTGGACTAGAAGAAACACAAGCTGGAATCAAGATTGTCTGGAGAAATATCAGATATGCAGATGATACCACCCTTATGGCAGAAAGAAAAGAGGAACTAAAAAGCCTCTTGATGAAAGTGAAAGAGGAGAGTGAAAAAAATGGCTTAAAGCTCAACATTCAGAAAACAAAGATCATGGCATCTGGTCCCATCACTTCATGGGAAATAGATAGGGAAACAGTGGAAACAGTGTCAGACTTTATCTTTTTGGGCTCCAAAATCACTGCAGATGGTGATTGCAGCCATGAAATTAAAAGACACTTACTCCTTGGAAGGAAAGTTATGACCAACCTAGATAGCATATTCAAAAGCAGAGATATTACTTTGCCGATTAAGGTCCATCTAGTCAAGGCTATGGTTTTTCCACTGGTCATGTATGGATGTGAGAGTTGGACTGTGAAGCAGGCTGAGCACCAAAGAACTGATGCTTTTGAACTGTGGTGTTGGAGAAGACTCTTGAGAGTCCCTTGAGCTGCAAGGAGATCTAACCAGTCCATTCTGAAGGAGATCAACCCTGGGATTTCCTTGGAAGAAGTGATACTGAAGCTGAAACTCCAGTATTTTGGCCACCTCATGCGAAGAGTTAACTCACTGGAAAGGACTCTGATGCTGGGAGGGATTGGGGGCAGGAGGAGAAGGGGACGACAGAGGATGAGATGGCTGGATGGTATCATGGACTTGATGGACGTGAGTCTGAGTGAACTCTGGGAGTTGGTGATGGACAGGGAAGCCTGGCATGCTGCGATTCACAGGGTCACAAAAAATCGGACACTACTGAGTGACTGAACTGAACTGAACTAATGGAGGTGTTTGATGAGCTCCTGTTGATTAATGTTCCCTGGAGTCAGGAGTTCTCTGATGTTCTCAGGATTTGGACTTAAGCCTCCTGCTTCTGGTTTTCAGTCTTATTCTTACAGTAGTCTCAAGACTTTTCCTTCTATACAGCACCTCTGATAAAACATCTAGGTTAAAGATGAAAACTTTCTCCACAGTGAGGTACACCAAGAGAGGTTCACAATGTTCAATGGAGAAGAGAAGAGGGAGGAGGGAGTTAGAGGTGGCCTAAATGAGATGAGGTGGAATCAAAAGAAGAGAAAGCAAGCTATGCAGTAATCACTTCCTTATGTGAACTCCACAGTCTGGACTGCTCAGACATATTCATGGAGTTATACAGAGAAGAGAAGAGGGAGGAAGGAGACAGAAGTGGCCAGGAGGATAAAAGGGGGGAATCAAAAGGAGAGAGACAGATTCAGCCAGTAATCAGTTCCCTAAGTGTTCTCCACCATCTGGAACACACAGAGATTCACAGAGTTGGGTAGAGAAGAGAAGGAGGAAGGAGGAGACAGAGGTGACCTGGTGGAGAAAAAGGAGAGTCCAAAATGGGAGAGAGCAGTCAAGCCAGTAATCTCGCTCCCAAGTAAAAATGGGTACTGAAGATTGGGTTCTTAAAGGTACAAAGTTGATAACAAATACCAAAAAGCAAAGATTAAAAATCTAGAGTAGAGGTTGGATTTTAAAATATACAATATTAAAGAAAAGAAGAAAAATCACAAAAAATTATATATATATATATATATGAAGCTTGATTTTTAAAAATAGGGTCTTTTTTTTGCAAAGTAATAGTAGGTTATAAAAATGAAAATTAAAGGAGTAATAGATGACTTAAAAATTTTAAAAAAAATTTAAAAAGAAAAGAATAATCATAAAAATAGTAAAAATATATCTAGGACTTTCTCTGGTGTTGTTGTGGGCAGTGTGAGGTCAGTTCATTTTCAGATAGTTCCTTCAGTTCAGTTCAGTTCAGTCACTCAGTCGTGTCTGACTCTTTGCGACCCCATGAATTGCAGCACGCCAGGCCTCCCTGTTCATTACCATCTCTCGGAGTTCACTCCGACTCATGTCCATCGAGTCCGTGATGCCATCCAGCCATCTCATCCTCGGTCGTCCCCTTCTCCTCCTGCCCCCAATCCCTCCCAGCATCAGAGTCTTTGCCAATGAGTCAACTCTTCACATGAG
>SJYF01001684.1:1247071-1257391 GCA_006410515.1 Procapra przewalskii
ATCATTCCTTCCAAAGAAATCCCAGGGCTGATCTCCTTCAGAATGGACTGGTTGGATCTCCTTGCAGTCCAAGGGACTCTCCAACACCACAGTTCAAAAGCATCAGTTCTTCAGTGCTCAGCTTTCTTCACAGTCAACCTCTCACATCCATACATGACCAGTGGAAAAACCATAGCCTTGACTAGATGGACCTTAGTCGGCAAAGTAATGTCTCTGCACTCCTTGGCCTAGCTTATATTTCTCAAGATCTATAGGCCCCTTCCTATGTAGTCGGTACTAACTACAGGGTTTCAATCTAGTGCACCTGTCACTTCCAAGGCTGTTCCCTCTGTTTAGCTTCTCTTTGCTGGTCTCTTCAGTGTCTGAATTCTGCCCTAACACAAGAGGGGGGTGGTGGTGGACACTTTTTTTAGGCTCACTTGTTCAGTCGCGTTGTGGGGAGGGACGGACGCTGCAAACGTATAACACTGGTTTGTGTTCGCAGTGTCTCAGCCACAGTGGGCCTGCCCCCCAACCTCCCTGCTCACGGTGCAGGTGCCCTCCCTGCCCACACTGTTCGGGCTCTAGGTCGCTCTGCAGGGAACTGTCTGAGGCCGGCCTTGGGCTGCCTGCACCTTCCAGGTCTAAGCTGCTCAGGTTTAGGCACTGTTGTAGTCTTCAGAGGTGTAGACTCGGTTGGGCCTGTGTTTTGTGACCTTTCCAGGTCCGAGCAGCTCAGGTGATGAGATGATTGGCGAGCATGGTCTCTGTGACTTATCGCCTCCCCCATCCCTGCTGCTAGGTTTTCTGGGTGTACAACCAGCGCACCTTCTCAGGCAGATGTTGACCATCCAGAACCCCAAGAAGTCTTAATTAGCAAAGAAGCCTGCTTGCAGTTTGGTAGATAATGTCTCTCTGGGGCTGCGATTGTCCCCTTCTGGCTCTGGCTACCTGTCAGTGGAGGGGAATGGTCTGCAGCCGGCTATCTTTGTTCAGTCCTTTGTTTTGTGCATGGGCCTGGCAGTGTCTTAGGTTAGGATTGGCTTTTCGCGTGGTAGCTATCCCACAATCTGGTTTGCTAGCCCAAGTTATTTCGCTCAGATTGCCCTTGGGGCACTCAGGCTCAGTCCTTACTCTAAGCAATGCAGCCCGCGCCCCCCTGCCCAGCCCCCAATTGCTAGTGGCGGGTGCAGGCGTCTGGGCTGCTTCTCCACTGGGGCAGTTGCTGCTGGGCTTGTAATCTGTGGGGTTTAATTATTTATTTATTTTTCCTCCCTGTTATGTTGCCCTCTGTGCTTCCAAGGCTTTTCACAGACTCAGCAGTGAGAGTGTTTCCTGGTGTTTGGAAACTTCTGTCTTCCCGGGACAGAGCTCCATCCCTACCTCTTTTGTCTCTCTCTCTCTCTCTCTCTTTTTTTTTTTGTCTTTTATGTTTTTTCCTACCTCCTTTCGAAGACATTAGGCTGCTTTTCTGGGTGCCTGATGTTCTCTGCTAGCATTCAGAAGTTGTTTTGTGGAATTTACTCAGAGTTTAAGTGTTGTCTTGATGAATTTGTTAGGGAGAAAGTGGTCTCCCCATCCTATTCCTCCCTCATCTTTTTGTGCTAGATTTAGAGGAGATATCCACTTAAAATTGATCAGTTTTAAAAATTAGAGTGTGAGTCCCATTATATTTTTTAAAAGATCATATTCAGAGGTACATACATGCCAGTAAAGGGTAGAATTCACTATTACATGCTTTCCACAAATTAGGATAAACCTATATTGATGATGTTTTCTTTTATTCAATGTCCATGTGTGCCAGATATTAATTTTCTATGAAAGGTTTATTATGATCCAAATGTTTGGTTATGAAGTGTGTTTTTAATTCCAAGCACTCACTTTTTAATTTTAGGTTCTGTAATATCAGAATGTAAGAAAAATTTAATGAGTAAAAGTAATTTCAGTCTTACCATTTTGATACACTTTCATCTTTCTAATTACATTAACCTGGGAATTCTCCTTCTCCTTACTCTATTCCTAACTTATTTAAAAATGAGAAACAAACATGAGGGGAATGTGAAAAGACCATGTTTTGAAGAAACTTAAGTTGGATAAACTGTGTATAGACCAGGAGAGAATGATGTTGAATCTCAGCTGCAAAATTTCATCCCTCAATCTGGGCCCCTTTTAAAAGCAAACTACCATCTATTTTAAGAGATTAACCCCTTTTTAATTGATTCTCTTAAAGTATGTGAAGTCTGCTTTAAGAGGGGCTCAAATTGAGGGAAGACTCAGTTTAAAGGGAGTCAATCTGATTCAGAACTTAACTATGCGCTTTCACAACACAAGATCATCAGGAAATTTTAGATCATCAGGAAATGAAATCCAGTCACATTAAAAACTGTTCAACAGGCTTTTAAAATAATTTTGCAAGTGTATTGCAATCTAAATTTAATAGTATTTCATGTGCTGAAATAACAGAAAGTTATAGAAATTAAAGATGATTATCTAAGAAAGGTATCATTTGGAGTCTTCTACTTCAGATAGTCCTACGTAAACTCCAATTGTAGAAGATTTAGCCAAGTGTTACGTGTTAGTTGCTCAGTCGTGCCCGACTCTGCAACCCCATGGACTGAAGCCCTCTGTCCATGAGATTTTTCCAGGCAAGAATACTGGAGTGGGTTGCCATTTCCTTCTCCAGGGGATCTTCCCAACCCAGTGAACAAACCCGGGTCTCCTGCACTTGAGGCAGATTCTTTACCAATTGAGCTACAAGGGAAGCCCAGAATTAGCCATAGAATAGGAAAACATTCTCCTTAACCCTCTGGAGAACCCCTATCACATTCCTTTAAAGACAATGTAAGGACACTGGTTTACATAATATCTTCTCAGAATCTTTTATTTGCATGTAAGTTTACTCTTTTAAATGAAACCACAGACTCTGGCTCTTAAAGTATACCAAAAGAAGTCTTAAATAACCATCCCTGGTTCAGCTGATGAACCAGGTTCATCAGTGGTCAGAATGTTGTCCTTCTGGTCAAACATGCTTTAGTAAATCTCTTAGTGATTAAACTGTACATTAAACAAACTATTAGAGTCATTTGGTATTGCAGGGTGGGAAGTGGCAAATTAGCAGTATTTTGGAAGTACTTATATTGAACATGCATCATCACATTGCAGGGGAAGTTAACTACTTTTTTCTAATGCTGCTGCCTGTCAACAGGCCTAGCTGCCCCAAACTCACTTGTCCAAAGTCCCAGTGAGGACTTTCCAGCTTGTCCAAACCTGTGCCTTGCTCTGTAAACTCTGGCCTCAGCTGTGGGGTCCTGGTATCATGCAACTCCTGATTCTAATTTTCCAACTTTACTGAGATAAAAGTGACAAATAACTTCATATAAGTTTAGGCTGTACACTGTGATATTTGATGTATATTGTGAAATGATTATCACAATAACATTAATTACATCTATTGCCTCACATAGTTACTATAGTGTATGTGCTTCTGTTCAGTTCAGTCGCTCAGTCATGTCCAACTCTTTGCGTCTCCATGAATCGTAGCACATCAGGCCTCCCTGTCCATCACCATCTTCCAGAGTTCACTCAGACTCATGTCCATTGAGTCCGTGATGCCATCTAGCCATCTCATCCTTGGTCATCCCCTTCTCCTCCTGCCCCCAATCCTTCCCAGCATCAGAGTCTTTTCCAATGAGTCAACTCTTCGCATGAGGTGGCCAAAGTACTGGAGTTTCAGCTTTAGCATCATTCCTTCCAAAGAAATTCCAGGGTTGATTTCCTTCAGAATGGACTGGCTGGACCTCCCTGCAGTCCAAGGGACTCTCAAGAGTCTTCTCCAACACCACAGTTCAAAGGCATCAATTCTTTGGTGCTCAGCCTGCTTCACAGTCCAACTCTCACATCCATTCATGACTAATGGAAAAACCATAGCCTTGACTAGACGGACCTTAGTCGGCAAAGTAATGTCTCTACAGCTTGTAAATTTATCACCTCAGTATCTGTATTCATGTTCACATGACATTCTCCCTGTGTGTATCTGTCTCTAAATTTCCTCTTTTTATAAGAACACCCATCATATTGGACTAGAGCCCATTCTAATGACCTCATTTTAACTTGATTACCTCAGTAGAAACCTTGTCTCCAAATACAGCAAATTCATAGGTACTAGGGGTTAGAACATCTGTGTATGAACTTGGGTGGGACACAGTTCAAACCAAAACAAAAAATAAAGTCTAAATTTATTGAGTATTATTATAAGATGAGTGTTTCAATGTGGGGGAGTAGATTGGGGTTAGGTAAAATCACGTTATAATAGTCCAGGCATGAAGGAAATGTCAAGGAAAGGATTTTGAGGTGTTTTCCATTTGAGGTGTTTTGATGTTTTCCATTGAAGAGTTGCTGAGTCTTCTAGGAAGTTCGCTTAGTAAACTATCAAATCTTTTGGTTGGGCAAGAGACTCAGGGAAGGGTAAACTAATACTAATGAAGACAGTGGTGAAACAAAGTCATGGTATTGTGGGTGTTTGTGAGACAGAAGTTTTGTTACCAGGGTTTCTTTAAAACTCTTGTTCAAAACCCAAGAAAGTCTGCTTGAACAGGAACAAACACATATCTTTAAGTGTGGATACAAAGGAAAAAAGTTATAAGAAGAGAGAAACAGAAACTAGATAGAACCAACTAGAAGCAAGATGGTGATGAATTTGACCTCCAATAGACCTGAGTCTCATTCTATGTTGATTTCACTACATTAGTGTATAAAATGATGCATATACTGGTGGCTGTAACTTGAAGTCACTGACTAAAAAAGGACAGAAAAAGAATAGCTCTCCCTCATTCCAAGAAAGCTCTGTTTTAACTAAAAAATTAATGCATATTCCTCCCCATTATTACTCTCATTCCTCCCTCTGTTATCCTTTTTCCTTAAAAGTAAATCCTTTGTATGTTATTTGTTGCACATATATACAATGGAATATTACTCAACCAAAAAGCAAATGAAATTGTGCCATTTATAGAGATGTGGCTGGACCTAGAGAGTGTCATAGAGTGAAGTAAGTCAGAAATAGAAAAACATCTATTGTATATTAACACATATGTGGAATCTAGAAAAATGCTACAGATGAACCTATTTGCAGGGCATGAACAGAGATACAGACAGAGAGAGCAAGCAGATGGACACCAAGGGTAAGAGAGGGTGTGGGATGTAGGAGATTGAGATCGACATATATACAGTACTCTGTATAAAATGGACTTACCAGGAGGCTCAGTGGTCAAGAATCAACCTGTCAGGCAGGAGATGTGGATTTAATCCCTGGATTGGAACTATCTCCTGGAGAGGTACATGGCAACCCACTCCAGTGTTCCTGACTGGGAAATACCATGGACAGAGGGGCTTGGTGGGCTACAGTCCGTGGGGTCACAAAAATGTTGAACAAAACTTAGGGACTAAACAACAACAACAACACAATGTATAAAATAGACAACTAATGAGTACCTACTGTATAGCACAGTAAACTACTCAATGCTCTGTGGTGACCTAAATGGGAAGGGACCTCAAAGAAAGAGGGAGTATATGTATATATATATAGCTGACTCACTTTGTTGTACAGCAGAAACTAACACAACTTTGTGAAGCAACTATACTCCAAAAAACAAAACAAAACAAACAAACAAAAAAAACAACAACAAAAAACCCACAAATCCTTCTTGCTATTAAGGCAAGAAGTTGATTTGTGAATTATATTCTCATTTCTCCATTCTCTGGCCTTTGATTAAAGTATGTGCTGTTTCAAACTCAGCCTCAGTTTTGTTTGAGACCGTGTGAACCTGAATGGAAAAAATAACTTTTCTTGTCTCCAAGGAAGGTGTCTTAGCCAGGCTGGGACCCAAATGGGGATCCATATGACCTAATTCAGGGACAGTTTCAATCCTTAGTGTCAAAGGGAACATGAGCAAATGCCTTCAGTCCTTACTCTGATGACTAAACTTTCAAGGGAACAACCAACACAGCACAAATGGAATTCTTTGTGTTTTTTTTTCTTTTTTTCATTTAACTTGGGAAAATGCTTGTGTAAGTAGATTTTATTTAAAATAATTCCTCCAGTTATAGAAAAGGATTATGTTAAATTTACCCTCTAAGGATTAACATGAAATCCATTTTCATTAGAGTAGGCACAATCCACAAATTCAAGAAAAGAAAAAAAACATTTTTAAAGCTTCTTCAATAGATTACATTCTGAGTGATTAACAGAAGCTTCCAGCTGCGTTTGTTAATTCCCATTAACCAAAAACCTTGAATTGTAGCTGTTGCCATATGCTAAACTCTGAAGCAAACGGCTTTATAGCATCATTTCATGACTGATCAAATGTGTGTTTCTTTTCTCTCTTCCAATTAATGGGAATTGAAAAATATGAATTTTCAGTGCTGGCCTTCAATCAGCACATCCCAGAACATGTTCTACTGATGTAGTCAGTTTCAATATTAAAAAAAAAAAAATCCTCAGTGACTCCTCACAGTCTAGAGCTTTATTGTGTAGAATAAATGCACCATTGCAAATTTTAACAACTAGCTTAGAAAGTGTTCTCAAAGTGTTGCCCCCAAATGGGTTTGCCTCTTGGTGGGTGTTGAGCCAAAAGACAACCAGGCTAAAAGGAAGGAAGGTTTTATTCCTTGTGGTAAGAATGCTGAGATTATTTCCCAAAGTAGTGTTGCCCTGAGCAGTAGTATTGGGGAAGTTTTAAACTCAGGGTATATATATATATATATATATTCATGAAGGGGCTTGAGCAGAAGAGAGTTCAAGATAGAATTGGACAAAGGTCACAGAGTCGAAGTTTTACTTGATTGAATTCATGAGGGTCAGAAAGTGGGAGACCTGGGTTCAATCCCTGGGCCAGGAAGATCCCCTGGAGAAGGGCATGGCACCCTACTCCAGTATTCTTGCCTTGAGAATCCCATGGACAGAAGAATCTGGTGGGCTACAGTCCATGGTGTCACAAAGAGTCCGACACTACTGAGTGATTAACATGAGGGTCAGAAAACATCAGTAGCATCATCCGTTAGGTTCTAGTCGATCTGGTGGTTGAGTGCTCAAAGGGATTTGAATTTTGCAAAACAGCTCAAGAAAGTGCTTTGGGTTCATCTTTTCCATTGAAACAGAACTGAGAGTCTTATAACTGAGGTATTTTCTTTGCTGTTATCACTTCTCTAGCTGGATAAGTAATTTGTTCCTGCTTTCTTTTTTTTTCCCCTCAAGACTGTTAATCTCTGAGACCTGTTCAAGGGCAAGCATTGAGGCCAGGCTTAGATCACAAATTGGCTTAAGTCTAAATGTGCTTCTCTTATGTCAAGAAAGCTATGCATGGCCATCTTTCTCTATGGACTCCTTAGCCCATCTGTTGACAAAAGGTCAAATAAATATTAGATCAAGTAAAGTGAAACAAATTTCTTAACTGTAGGTTATTAGGATCTCAGACCTTTAAACAAGTTCATGGAAGTTGTGAACCCATAAAACAAGGTATGGCCATCCCCAAAGCTTCTTCCCCACACCTTCCCTCATTTAACAGAACGTCCTGTGGGTCTGATGTTGTTCATCTCCAACTAGAGGATGAGTACTGGTGAACACGGGCTTAGTTTAATGCATCTTCCAACCACCAAGTTTCTTGCCTATTTTTCACTTAATATGTAATCCTTCATATTTCCATACCCAAGACATCAATTAATGCAATTGAAATCTATTAACAAAAAGTCAATGAGTCAATCTAAGGAGAAAAAAGGGAAAATTTTAAATTACAGTCAATTAGGGTATCATAACCTGGGAACAACCTCTCAGAGAGCTCTGAGAACTGTTCTACCCACTGGAAGTCAAAGCACAGTTATTTAAGTTTTTTGAGACAGATGGCTGTGTATTAAATGGCATATTATTGACAGTTTACACAATTTAGATTTACAAAATGAGTGGATTATGGGTCATTGTGGCCTCCTTAGGAAAGAAGGTTATTGCCAAAGATGTCTGGTTAATACAGGTGCTCAATATCCCCTAACAGGGAGGGAAGAGGCCCAAAAGAGCAAAGAAATTTTTTTATTTTTCTTGTCTTGTCATTGAATTAGTGGATAGGACCCCCAATGGGGTACTAGCCTTTATAGAGACCCTTTATCTCAAATGGGTAAGTTCTTTTTCTGCTCAGATACACACAGCCAGTAATGAAAGTGATGCTAAAGTGATGGACCAGCACAAGTTTATTCAACAGCCAAAGAATGGGGAAATGGGAATCTATTTAACAATTCAATTCAGATGGAGACACCAAATATATAGGAGGGTTGATGTAAAACAGAGGAAATTGGAAAGAGTGATAGAAATATTCATGAGTTATCTGAGAGCAGAACTCTGGTTTGGCCATAGAACTAACAAAATACTCTTTTTCACAGAACTCATGCAATACTCTTTTTCAGTACTTCTGGTTGTTGCCATTGTAGCTGAAATTCAGTCTCTGTACACTGCTACTGAATTGAATCTTGAAGACAGATTTTTGGATAAAGTAGAAAAAATAAATGTACTGCTTTGTCAGGCAAAGCCACAGAGAGCTAATGCCCTCAAAACTGTGTGTCCTTTCTTGAAGGAGGTAGTGAGGAGTTTTGTAGTAATGTCTCAAAGAGGACATGATCAGCTCATAGACAATCTCCCAACTGATTGGTGGTGAAGTAATTAGGAGTCATCATCTTCAACCTTCTGGTTCCATCCAGTCTGGGGTCTACTTGCTTGTGGGCAGCATACAGTTAAATTCTTCCACCTTGTGGGAGTTTCAGTATCTGCAAAACAGCTTCAAAATATTGTTATATTATATCTCTTGAGGGGAACCAGGACTCTGCTCCAAGGTTGTCCTGTTGTTTCTTGACTGTGCCTACCTTGTCTCTGTATCCCCTTCCTTCCCCAATTAGCAAGAATTTGATCTGCCCTTTGTAACTCTGCTCAGTTGGTAAAGAATCCTCCTGCAATGCAGGAGATCAGGGCTCCATCCCTGTTCATGAAGAGCCACTAGAAAGGGGAGTGGCTACCCACTCCAGTATTTTTGCCTGGAGAACCTTTGGAGAGAGTATCCTTGTGGGCTACAGTCCATGGAGTCACAAAAAGTTGGACAGGACTGAGCAAGTAACATTTGGAACACAGAGAAGGTCATGGAGGCTGAATAAAGTCTATTTCCTATAAACAAGAAACAGGGGACACAGATAGGTTTTTGTGCTCAGAAGCCTCACTGAATCTTGCTCAGTTTCTTCATGAGAATCATTAACTGTCATGGCACTGCTGGGTGTGTCATTTAGCAGCTAATATATTACGATGAGCATGTAATGAGGCTCTAGGTCCATTTGAAGTAAAATCTTCTGCCATCTTGGGTTTATTTGGTTCTAACCAGTTCTTGTTTTTTATTGTTTTTCTCCCTCTTTGCAACTTCCTCTTGAAACTAGATAAGAATAATTGATTTCCATTTGAAGGAGGGGCAGGGGTAGGATTCTGGGGCAACAGTCTTATCATAAAATATGAATTTTATTTCCTTAAATCTTTTATAGAAAATTGAACCAACTGGAGTTCATCTGAGAGCATGAAGCATACCTCTTCAATACACACACACACACACACACACACAAAGAAGAAGAAAAGAAAAATTCAATGTGGGTTTCTCTTACCAGCCAGTCACATACATCTTTTCAAATGAACTTTGATGAAATAAATCATCACTGCTTTTGTCCTAGTATTTCTCATTTTCTGACTGTGTTCAAGACCCTGGTTTTATAAGGACTTCTGACTCTCTAAAGACATATTTTCACTCATTGAGTAATATGATTAATAACAAAATCTCTTCCCAATTCAGAAAATCTCTCCATAAAACAAAAGAAAATAATGTTATTACTGAATAAACCCATTAAACTTGAATATAAGAAATATCACAAGCAGCCATCTGAAAGATTAAAAAGAAATTTCACTTTTTATATAGTGAAACAGATGCAACTCATTATATACACGTTCTCAAAATAAATCTAAACAGGAAAAGGACTACGTCAAGGCTGTATATTGTCACCCTGCTAATTTAACTTATATGCAGAGTACATCATGAGAAATGCTGGGCTGGAGGAAAGAAGCACAGGCTGGAATCAAGATTGCTGGGAGAAATATCAATAACCTCACATATGCAGATGACACCACCCTTATGGCAGAAAGTGAAGAACAAAAGAGCCTCTTGATGAAGGTGAAAGAGGAGAGTGAAAAAGTTGGCTTAAAGCTCAACATTCAGAAAACTAAGATCATGGCATCTGGTCCAATCACTTCATGGGAAATAGATGGGGAAACAGTGG
>SJYF01001684.1:1283558-1293867 GCA_006410515.1 Procapra przewalskii
TATGCAACCATGAGATTATACAAACACAAAAAGGCATCATTTAAAGTACTCTCTCCAACCTAGATAGAAGGTTCCTTGTCAAGTATACTTAACTAGCTCATGTGCAGCAAAACTGAAGGGAAATGATTCTTGATTTGTATTTTGCATTCTAAAAGGGGCCTTGAACTGAACTGGTTTATAGAGAGGACCGATGACTTCAAGTTCACCTCAGAATAACAATCAAACAGAGAATAAATGATACCAACACCAGGTTGAGAAGAAGATAACATCAAAAGTAGATAGCTATCCTAAAATGCTGGACCTGCCTCATATGATTATTTACAGTATTTTCTTGATTTCTTGGATTTTTGCATTGAATCAAATGTTTTTCTATCATGGGCTCAACTCTATGCAGAATTTAGAAATCAATCAAATTTTGGGGTTTATGGTCAATTGCCTATGTGCAGTACTTTGGTTTACTTTGGTGAATTTATCTTCTCCAAGGCTCTCATTGGGTTTCCTAGGTGGAAGTAGCAGTAGAGAACCCACCTGCCAATGTAGGAGATGTCAGAGATGTGGGTTTGATCCCTGGAGGAGGACATGACAATCCACTCCAGTGTTCTTGCCTGGAGAACCCCATGGACAGAGGCGCCTGGTGGGTTATAGGGTCACTCCGAGTAGGACATGACTGAAGTGACTTAGCACACAGCACACACAAGTTTCTAATTGGATTGTCCTTAGGAAAATAGTTATAATACTTTGGGGACACTATAAATATTACTAGATGGAATTCCCTCACTTGGCCAATCAGTAATACTTGCTTTGTCTCTGGGGCTTCCCTGGTAGCTCAGCTCATAAAGAATCCGCATGCAATGCTACTGCTGCTGCTGCTGCTAAGTCGCTTCAGTCGTGTCCGACTCTGTGCGACCCCATAGACGGCAGCCCACCAGGCTCCGCTGTCCCTGGAATTCTCCAGGCAAGACCACTGGAGTGGGTTGCCATTTCCTTCTCCAATGCATGAAACTGAAAAGTGAAAGTGAACTCGCTCAGTCGTGTCCAACTCTTAGCGACCCCATAGACTACAGCCTACCAGGCTCCTCCAGCCTACCAGGCTCCTCCATCCATGGGGTTTTGCAGGCAAGAGTACTGGAGTGGGGTGCCATTGCCTTCTCCATGCCTGCAATGCAGGAGACCCCAGTTTGATTCCTGGCTCAAAAAGATCCCCTGGAGAAGGGAACAGGCTACCCACTCCGGTATTCTTCCCTGGAGAATTCCGTGGACTGTATAGTCCATGGGGTCGCAAAGAGTCAGACATGACTGAACAACTTTCCTTGTCTCTGGCCATTTTGAATATAAATTTTCTTTAAAAGTTGCTTAAGCTCAGTAAGAGCAACAGTCTCAATTTCAGTCAAAAATTGTAACCTCCTGCTTATCAGGAAGGAATATCCCTCAGTTATGAGACTGATTTGTATGAGTAACTCCAAGTTAGTGTTATTCAAGTTTAGAAGCGCCTTTATGTTGGGCACAATTATATCATGTTCAGTCTAATAACACTAGGAAGTTAGACTGGATGCCTTATGAACAAGGGAAATATATCATTACCCTTAAATATACTGATTAGCATGGAACAGCCTAGGTCAGATGACCAGAGATACCCTGGGTTGCACTTAATGGAAGTTTTTGGCTTAAATTCTTACTCATAACTTTATTAGTGCTACTAGCTATATTACTTATATTCTCCCTATTGCTGTTTCTTTTTTTTTTTAAGTAAAAAAAAATTGGGGCCTTTTTTAGAATCTTTTTAATTTATTACAATATTGCTTCTATCTTATGCTTTGGTTTTTGGCTGTGGGGTGTGGGACTGAACCTGCATCCTCTGCATGGGAAGGCTAAGTCCTAACCACTGGACTACCAGGGAAGTCCCTGATTGTTGTTTCTGGCATTGCCCAATATGTAACTGAGCTTCTGACAAAAATAATGACTAAGCAACTTGAAGCAGTTGACAAAATACATAGTTCTGTATAAGATTAAAATGATTGTAATAGTTTAGATATGGGAAGAAGCACCAGGGAGAATTTTCCTGGACTAGAACAGACTCGTAAAACAGAGGTTCCAAAGGTTTTTATGCTTCCATTAACAGAGCCATGTCCACTAACAGCACATTGGGTGACCAATCAATGAAATCCTTGTCTGATCTAGGAATGAGCTTTCTGAGTGCCGTGGGACAACATGGTCATGATATGCCTCACAACCTCTATCAAATTTGTGACCGAAAGGGAGAAAATGTAAAGCAAAGAATATTGGTCACCGTCTAGTTCTATAGGGATAAAGTCATTAGCCTTTGCAGTTACTCCCCAACAGTGCAAGCTGAAAGGAATTCAAGACAAAATCCAAGATAAGACATTTTGTGCTTTGGAAAAAAAATACCTCTTAAGAGAGTTAAAGGTATCTTGAGAGAAAAGAATTAATGAACCCAGCTTCTTGCATATTCCCATATAGAGAAAGTCACACTAACATTATTATCAGAGATACCTGTTCCTAGTAACTAGCAGAAACCTTTTATTGAGGTGTGTTTGACTACACATATTCCCCAGCCAAAGTCATGTAGATAGATAGATGATAGATAGATAGATATACTGGCCATTTCCCCTGTCTCTTGGGAGCAGTTCCTCAGAGCTGCATGAGATGCTGTCTCCTGGGCTATCATCCTCAGTAAGACACTGAATAACCTCAACTCACAGCCCTTAGATTGCGTTTCTTCAGTGGATATGTGTCACCTATGTGTGGACTTCTGAGAAAGGACAGTAATATTTAGCCTGAGTCAATGAGCTGCAATCAGAATAGTTTATGACTGAGAAAAGCAAGAAACAGCTATCTACCAGAATAAGCAAATGTTAGTTTTGTAAATGATTTTATTGTCTCCAAATAGGAAAGTCCTGTTGACTGAAACTTTTATTTTTAGTTGTACACATAGTTATTGCTTTGATCATTGTCAGTGGTGCTATTTTTAAATAAAATGTTCATGTTGAAGATTTACAAATGGATTTATATTATAGTGATTTGCGTTAAGCAAAACATACCACTTTGTTAAGCAACCATATTTATGCCCTTTTCCAAATAACCCACATATCATTTATGCAAATACAATACACTTAATGATAACAGTCTCTACCAAAGTGTCAATTCTATCAAAGCCATTGAGCTACAGTTTACAGTCCTTTATACCATTCTCTTTTTTACCCAATTTCAATTTTTTTCCTAGAATAAAATAAATACTAACAAGTAGGCATATGAAATTTTCTTCAAAGTTATTATCATTTCTAAGTGTAAAGAAACACTATTATTTGATGATTATTATTTCAGTTGCACAGCATCTATCAAAAGCTTGAAAACCTTAATTATTTTTTTCTCTGTGATTTAACAGTCTATATATTTCTATGCCAAGTTGTAAGGCATGGCTGCTTATCTTAAAGAACATCAGTATAAACTATTCACATATTTCTTGCTCAAGTCTTCTTGTCCATCTCAGTGACAGAGGCGATCTGATTATGGTGAGAAAAATTGCCTTCTGTAATGACTGAGAATGAATTGGCTTAATTTCATGATCTATAGTATTTTCATATATATATATGTATATATATATATATATATATAATACACACATATTTTTTAAAAAGAGATCCCAATTGCACAGTAGAATAAAAGATGAAAGTTAAGCCTAGAGAGAAAACCATGTCCTGACCTCTTGCCAGCTTCTAGAAACTGCCTGCTTTCCTTACTAAGCAAAAGTCCCTCTTGCCATGTAGGATTATGTTATCATGGCTTTCAGGAATAGGACACAGACAACTTTGGGGGCCCTTATTCTACCAACAATAGCATATCTCAGCAAAGATTTTACATTGTTTTAATTCAGGTCCTGTCTTATTATTTTCTTTTCAATTATGTTATCTTTTTGTTGTTTCTGGCTCTTGTTTTTTCTTAGATTCTCAACTAACATGGGTATTTTGGTAGCTAGGAAAATATAACTTTCTTCAATAACAGAACTTTCTAAAAATGTTCAATTAAATGAAAGAAATGAGCTGTCTGCACTGAACACTCCTCAAATCTGAAGAAATATTTCCTGGAAATATCTATCATTCTATCTTCATGTTGCGGTCAGCATTTCTTATTTCCTCTGGCTTGAAACTTTTTCTCTTTTCCTCAAAATCCGCTTCCCTCCTGGTTTGCTTGCTTCACCAACAGCTCCGTCTCAGCCTCCTCTGTCATTTTGTCACATCCCCTCTACATGTGTATGTACAGTTCTTACACTGTTAATACCCTCTAGATGTATTTAGACACTATGGGTACTCTCCAATCTCATGGATTTACAACATCTATGAGGAGAAAAGTCCTGAAATTATGTATTCAGCTCCAACCCTCCCTTTAATTTCAGACTTGAAAATGCAACTGCTTTTTTGACATTTTTATTGATATATGAATGTCTAGTTGGTATTTCAAACTTAGATATCCAAAGTGATAGCTTTAATTTGTATCCAGCATTCCTACCAAATAATCACCCTTCACACCAGTCCTCCTGTCTCAATATATAGCACTCTCTTCCATCCAGCTACTTGTGAACTCACACCCACACCCACACACCCACACACATTTGGAGACACACTTGACTCCTCTTCTCTTATATCTTTATATAATTCAACACAAAATGCTGATAGCTCTACTCTGAAAATTTTTTCAGTGCTTCACCCTTTTTCATTACCTCTATTGAATCAGCGAACTAAAATGGACTGGAATGGGTGAATTTAACTCAGATGACCATTATATCTACTACTGCGGGCAGGTCCCTCAGAAGAAATGGAGTAGCCATCATGGTGAACAAAAGAGTCTGAAATGCAGTACTTGGATGCAATCTCAAAAATGACAGAATGATCTCTGTTCGTTTCCAAGGCAAACAATTCAATATCACAGTAATTCAAGTCTATGCCCCAACCAGTAAAGCTGAAGAGGCTGCAGTTGAATGGTTTTATGAAGAACTACAAAACCTTTTAGAACTAACATCCCCAAAAGATGTCCTTTTCATTATAGGGGACTGGAATGCTAAAGTAGGAAGTCAAGAAACACCTGGAGTAACAGGCAAATGTGGCCTTGGAATGTGGAATGAAGCAGGGCAAAGACTAATAGCATTTTGCCAAGAAAATGCACTGGTCATAGCAAACACCCTTTTCCAACAACACAAGAGAAGACTCTACACAGGGACATCACCAGATGGTCAACACCGAAATCAGATTGATTGTATTCTGTGCAACCAAAGGTGGAGAAGCTCTATACAGTTGATGAAAGCAAGACCAGGAGCTGACTGTGGCTCATATCATGAACTCCTTATTACCAAATTCAGACTCAAATTGAAGAAAGTAGGGAAAACCACTAGACCATTCAGGTATGACCTAAATCAAATCCCTTATGATTATACAGTGGAAGTGAGAAATAGATTTAAGGGCCTACATCTGATAGAGTTGCCTGATGAAATATGGATGGAGGTTCGTGACATTGTATGGGAGACAGGTATCAAGACCATCCCCATGGAAAAGAAATGCAAAAAAGCAAAATGGCTCTCTGGGGAGGCCTCACAAATAGCTGTGAAAAGAAGAGAGGCAAAAAGCAAAGGAGAAAAAGAAAAATATAAGCATCTGAATGCAGAGTTCCAGAGAATAGCAAGAAGAGATAAGAAAGCCTTCTTCAGCGATCAATGCAAAGAAATAGAGGAAAAGAACAGAATGCGAAAGACTAGAGATCTCTTCAAGAAAAGTAGAGATACCAAGGGAACATTTCATGCAAAGATGGGCTGGATAAAGGACAGAAATGGTCTGGACCTAACAGAAGCAGAAGATATTAAGAAGAGGTGGCAAGAATACACAGAAGAACTGTACAAAAAAGATCTTCACTACCCAGATAATCATGATGATGTGATCACTAATCTAGAGCCAGACATCTTGAAATGTGAAGTCAAGTGGGCCTTAGAAAGCATCAGTAAAAACAAAGCTAGTGGAGGTGATGGGATTCCAGTAGAGCTATTTCAAATCCTGAGAGATGATGCTGTGAAAGTGCTGCACTCAATATGCCAGCAAATTTGGAAAACTCAGCAGTGGCCACAGGACTGGAAAAAGTCAGTTTTCATTCCAATCCCAAAGAAAGGCAATGCCAAAGAATGCTCAAACTACCGCACAATTGTACTCATCTCACATGCTAGCAAGGTAATGCTCAAAATTCTCCAAGCCAGGCTTCAGCAATATGTGAACCGTGAACTCCCTGATGTTCAAGCTGGTTTTAGAAAAGGCAGAGGAACCAGAGATCAAACTGCCAACATCCGCTGGATCATAGAAAAAGCAAGAGAGTTCCAGAAAAGCATCTACTTCTGCTTTATTGACTATGCCAAAGCCTTTGACTGTGTGGATCACAATAAACCGTGGAAAATTCTGGAGGAGTTGGGAATACCAGACCACCTAACCTGCCTCTTGAGAAATCTGTATGCAGGTCAGGAAGCAACAGTTAGAACTGGACATGGAACAACAGACTGGTTCCAAATAGGAAAAGGAGTACGTCAAGGCTGTATACTGTCACCCTGTTTATTTAACTTATATGCAGAGTACATCATGTGAAATGCTAGACTAGAAGAAACACAAGCTGGAATCAAGATTGCCAGGAGAAATATCAATTACCTCAGATATGCAGATGATACCACCCTTATGGCAGAAAGTGAAGAACTAAAGAGCCTCTTGATGAAAGTGAAAGAGGAAAGTGAAAAAGTTGGTTTAAAGCTCAACATTCAGAAAACAAAGATCATGTTATTTGGTCCCATCACTACATGGGAAATAGATGGGGAAACAGTGGAAACAGTGTCAGACTTTATTTTTTGGGGTTCCAAAATCACTGCAGATGGTGACTGCAGCCATGAAATTAAAAGACGCTTAGTCCTTGGAAGGAAAGTTATGACCAACCTAGATAGCATATTCAAAAGCAGAGACATAGCTTTGCCGACTAAGGTCCGTCTAGTCAAGGCTATGGTTTTTCCTGTGGTCACGTATGGATGTGAGAGTTGGACTGTGAAGAATGCTGAGTGCCAAAGAATTGATGCTTTTGAACTGTGGTGTTGCAGAAGAATCTTGAGAGTCCCTTGGACTGCAGGGAGATCCAACCAGTCCATTCTGAAGGAGATCAGCCCTGGGATTTCTTTGGAAGGAATGATGCTAAAGCTGAAACTCCATTACTTTGGCCACCTCATGCAGAGTTGACTCATTGGAAAAGACTCTGATGCTGGGAAGGATTGGAGGCAGGAGGCGAAGGGGACGACAGAGGATGAGATGGCTGGATGACATCACTGACTCGATGAACGTGGGTCTGAGTGAACTCCGGGAGACGGTGACTGACAGGGAGGCTTGGTGTGCTGCGATTCATGGGGTCGCAAAGAGTCAGACACGACTGAGCAACTGAACTGAACTGAACTGATTGTTAACATTCTAGTCCAAGACACCATTATCAACCAGTTGGATTACTGTAATAGCTTTGCTTTGCTTTCACTCTTGCTCCCTTACAACATCCAGAGTCTTTCCCAAATGTTCAACAAGGTATATCACCTCTCTGTCCAAAATCTTCTGACTTCTAATTCCACTTAGGCAAAAAATACCACTCTTTGGTATTTGGGTATATTTGGTATATTAAAGCTAAAAGGATGAACAGTCTCCACTTGAGATGATTACAGAGCAAGTGGAGTTCTTGGACAGGAAAATTTTCTAGGCAGTAAAATAAGAACTCCATGAAGAGGCCTAAGATGTAAAGTGAGTAAAGAATAAAAATGATAGAAGCAAAGAGTAAAAAAATAGATGAGTCAAGGAAGGCATTAGGAATTTGTGTTTGGGTTGTCACCAAAGATGTTAAAAATATGACTCATGATGGGAATAGCTACTTCTGAGGCTTCAAATTTAACTGTGGTGTCAGTTTAGACAAAAGGACCACAGACTTAGATTTAGGCTGAGAATCAAAGCAAGGCTGCTTGTTTGCTAAAGGGGTAGATCTGGAAATCAGCATATTCGTGGCAGTGAAATCAAAGAGAACCTAAGAGAAAAGGTGAAAATCAAGAGGATATAATTGGTGCCACTCGGTTCAAAATCTGCAGATTCTTCAATCATTGCTAACTGGTGGAAGTTCTGAGTTTCGTTTCATTTAAATGGATATTTCACTTCTAAAAATATTTTTATTTATTTTTCTTGAGCACTTACATTATCTATAACACTTTACATCTCTTCAATTTTTCACTGTAGTTTTTTTTTAAATATTACAATTAATTTGTTCATGTAGATACAAATAAATATTTTTAAAAGGACAGTAGGATTTCTTCTGGTTTGATATTTTTCCAGACAGCTATGTGACCTCAGTCCTTTATAAGGCCATAATATTCTTTCCCATGTGCAAGTGTTTATGTTGGTCACTTCATAGACTTTTAAGCCATTAGTACGTTAAGGCAATTCAATTACTCTTGACTCACTTTCATAATTACTGTGACTATCTTTAGCCCTGTCTCTTATATAGTAAGTTTCCCAGGGCAGAATCCTTTTTCCTGGAACCTGACACTGTTATATTTAAATATCCCAAAATGCCATCTTCATGTAGAGATACCATTGCACTTTTACTCTTTTATGATCTGTCTTCATTATAATCTTAAAAGAAATATAGTATAGAAAGGCAAACAGAAAAAAGATACATGCATAATTATGCCTTAGGTCTATAAAGCATTTTTCTGATGTACAAATCAGTTTTACTTACATTCTCTTTGGAGTTCAGTATAACACTATAAACTAGGCCCCTACCTGTTTAGAGAGAGGATATAAAAATTAAGATCTAGTAACTTGCTAATAAGTGTCAGCAGTAGACTGGAGTCCAGACTTTTTGATTTTTAGTTCATTCTACTTTACATTTTGTCATACAATGACCATTCCGTGGTTATCCAGAAAAATCCATGAGAAGATATAATTTATGACATAAACCATATTTCAATGTAAGTATTATTGCCTCAATATTTTTCCCAGTGCAGATTCCCTTTTAATTCAACCCAGTCAAAAAATTACTCTTTATGCCAAACTTCACTATAACGGAAGGGAGAATGCAAGGTCTTATCATGACGGCAGCACAGAAAGAACAGGGACATCTGACTAAAGAACAGAAATCACTAAGAAGAGAGAAAACCAGTCAGTCAGAGCCACTTGCAAATAGAGAGCTCACCGTAAGAGTGGCACGAGGTATTTACAGAGCATAGTGGAGAAAGTGGAAGCCACACTGACAATACAATACGTAAACACTGTACTTTGAATGAATCTTGTATAGCTGCAGGATTAGAAACCAGTCATTTTCTAGAGAGACTTCAATAAGCTTTCTCCTAAAAAGAAATGGTATTTAAGCACAGGCCGGTGTGGGGGAAGAGACATGGAAAACGCATAAAGAACGAGTGGGGCTCAGCAACAAAAGAAGGAAAGCAGTTATTAGGTAGAAGAAGAAGCAGTTAACATAACTTCACTTGATTAAGGGGTTTCTCAAATTCCTAGAGAATTGAAAATCAGCATTTCATGGTCATTGTATATATTTTATACTGAATTTGACATGTGTATGAATCATGTGTTTTTAATTATAAGAGAGAAGTTAGCATAGGATGGGTAACCAAATAGGACCCTACAGGGCCTTCCTGGAAGAGACACTCCCCATGTCCACTGCCTGTCTCTTTTCTTTAGAAAACCTAGTCTCCTAGACCTTCCCTGAGTTCCAAAGAGTAAATTTAATCACAGAAATGAGAAAATGCAGGAAAAAAAGGAAAACAGTCAAGCAAAATAAAATAATAGTAGCTTAGCTACTTGACAAAGTCAAGGACATTTAGTTCCTCCTCAAGGGCAGTAGATAATATTCTGAGCCATGTCCTTTGAGCTGTGTTTCAGATTCTGAAACCCCCACCAGATGAAAGAAGTTAACTGTAAGTTGCCTACAAGCACATAGACCCCAGACTGGTTGGAGCCAGAAGGTTGATGGTATTAATTCCTGATTATCTCATAGCCAATGTATCAGAAAAATGTCCATGAGCTAATCACACACTCCACAACCTCTGTACTTCATTCTGTGTTTAAAAATCAATCCCACTGCTGGGCATACACACCGAGGAAACCAGAATTGAAAGAGACACATGTACCCCAATGTTCATTGCAGCATTGTTTATAATTGCCAGAACATGGAAACAGCCTAGATGTCCATCAGCAGATGAATGGATAAGAAAGCTGTGGTACATATACACAATGGA
>SJYF01001684.1:1306100-1319436 GCA_006410515.1 Procapra przewalskii
TCTGTGTCTCTTCTGTTATCTCACGTAGAGGGTCATCATTACTATCTTTCTAAATTCCATATATATGTGTCAGTATACTGTATTGGTGTTTTTCTTTCTGGCTTACTTCACTAAATTTGCCCCTTCCCGTCCATTTTAGTTCGCTGATTCCTAAAATGTTGATGTTCACTCTTGCCATCTCCTGTTCGACCACTTTCAATTTACCTTTTCATGGACCTAACATTCCAGGTTCCTATGCAGTATTGTTCTTTACAGCTTTAGACTCCTTCCATCACCAGTCACACCCACAGATGGGTGTTGTTTTTGCTTTGGCCTCATCTCTTCTGTTCTTCCTGGAGTTATTTCTCCTTCATCTTTCAGTGTCCTGTCTTTCTCCCTTTCCAAACTGTTTATGGAGTTCTCAAGGCAAGAATACGGAAGTAGTTTGCCATTTCTTTCTCCAGTGGAACACATTTTGTCAGAACTTTCCACCATGACCCGTCCATCTTGGGTGCCCTATATGGCATGGCTTATAGTTTTGTTGAATTAGACAAGGCTGTGGTCCATGTGATTAGTTTCATTAGTTTTCTGTGATTGTGGTTTTCATTCTGTCCCCTTCTGTGGGAAGAGGCTTATGTAAGCTTCCTGATGGGAAAGACTGACTGGGGGAAACTAGGTCTTGTTCTGATGGGGAGGGCCATACTCAGTAAATCTTTAGTCCAATTTTCTGTTGGTGGGTGGAACTGTGTTCCTTCCCTGTTGTTTAACCTGAGACCAAAGTATGGTGAAGGTAATCAAGATAATGGCAACCTCCTTCTAAAGGTCTCATTTGTGAACTGCTGCACTCAGTGCCCCAGACCCTGCAGCAGGCCACTGCTGACCCACACCTCCACCAGAGACCCCTGGACACTCACATGCAAGTTTGGATGAGTCTCTTGTGGGGCCACTGCTCTTTTCTCCTAGGTCTTGGGGTGCACAATGTTTTGTTTGTGCCCTAAGAGTCTGTTTTCCCAGTCCTGTGTAAGTTATGGCAGCTCTCTTGTGGAGTTAATGGTGACCTCTTCAAAAGAGCTTATGCCATACCCAGGTCTGCTGCACCCAGAGCCCCTGCCCCTGTGCAGGCCACTGCTGACCTGTACCTCTGCAGGAGACACTCAAAGGCAGATCTGGCTTAATCTCTGTGTGGTCTCCTGGTCACACATTTTTTTGAGCCCTATGAGCATCTCTGGTGGTTACAGGATTTGATTCTAAATACAATTTCACCCCTCTTACAGTTTTGCTGGATCTTCTCCTTTTTCCTTGGACATGAGGTGTCTTTTTCAGTAGGATCCAACATTCTCCTGTAGACAGCTGTTCAGCAGCAAGTTGTAATTTTGGAGCTCTTGCAGGAGAAGATGAGTACATGTCCTTCTAATCCGTCATCTTGGCTCTGCCAAGATGGCAATAGTAAGTATATAATTTTCAAAAATCACTTTAAATGTTCATGGCTTATATTTTCCACTCATAAGACACAGATGGATGAATGAATAAAAAAACTAAGACCTAACTATATTCTGCCCAGAAGAGACTCACTTAAACTTTAAGGACACACACAGACATAAAATAAAAAGATGGATAAAGATATGCTTACACAAGTTGAAACCAAAGAGAGCAAGGATACATATATTTACATCAGACAAAATAGACTCCAAGCCAAAAACTATAAAAAGAGACAATAAAAGTTGTTATTTAATAAAAAAAGTCCACTTCATCCAGAGAATATAACAACTGTGCATGTTTATGCATCCAGCATTAAACCACCTAAATATTTTAAGTAAATAATATCAGTATGAAGAGAGAAATGCATAACAAAACACTAATAATAGGAGACTTCAGTACCTCACTTTCAACAGTGGATAAATCATCCAGGCAGAAAATCAATAAGAAAACATTAGATTTAAAGTACATGTTAGTAGATGGACCAAACTCACATATATGGAACATGTCTCCAAGACAAAACAAATCTTAACAAATTTAAGAAGACTAAGATCATATCAAGCATCTTTTCTAACCACACTAATATGAAACTGGAAGTCAATAACAAGAGGAAAACAGGAAAATTCATAGTCATTTGGATATGTCTAACTCTTTGAGACCCCATGGACTGTCACCTGTCAGGTTCCTCTGTCCATGGAATTCTTCAGGCGAGAAACTGTAGTATGTAGTCATTCCCTTTATCAGGGGATCTTCCTAACCCAGGGATCAAATCCAAGTCTTCTGCATTACATGTGGATTCTTTACCATGTAAGCCACTAGGGAAGCCCAAACAATATGCTACTGACAACCAACGGGTTAAAGAAGAAAATAAAAAAGGGATAAAAAAATGTCTCGAGACAAATGAGAATGAAAACGTGACATGTCTTGTGAGATGTAACAAAAGCAGTTCCAAGAAAGAAGTTGATGGCAATAAACACCTACATGAAGAATAAAGAATGGTCTCAAGTAACCAACTTAATTTGATACCTCAAGGCACTAGAAAATTAACAAAATAAGCCAAAAGTTAGAAAAAGAGGGACATAAAAAGAAATAAATCAGAAAAAAATATCACAAGAAATACATTATCAGAAAAAAAAGGAAATAAAGTTTAGAAAAACAATAGAAAATACCACCAGAAGGGAGTTGGTTGTTTGAAATGTTAACAAAATTAACACTTAGCTAGATTAAGAAAAAAGAGAGAAGACTCAAATAAATAAAATCAATAATTAAACATGAGACATTGCAAGTTGATAACACAGAAATCCTAAGAATCATAGGAACTACTATGAACAAGTATACACCAACAAGTTGGATAGCCTGGAAGAAATGAAAAAAATATTCTAAAAATATACTGCTGGAAGCCAGTGTGAGGAACTCTACCCATGGCAAAGGTCATGAGGAAGGAGGCTCGGCATACACAAAGGCGGGATGGAGCCTCAGGACACCCCCTGTTCCTGAGCATTTACCTCCTAAACCAGAGTCTGCCTACTTTACTGCTATATGCTTTCGTTTAAACCTCTGACTTTACGGGGGGCTGTCCCCCACCACCTCTCTCAGAGAAGGAGTTAACCTACAGCTCCAGTTAATAAAAATTCCTGGGTGTGACAAGAGTGTTTCAACTTACAAACTCCTCTAAAGGTTATCTAGCCTGCCTGAACAGGTTCGTCCAGCCACATGTGATTGTTCAGCCTCCCAACTGTGAGAGGCATGAGATGTTTTAAACTTCCCAAAGACAGATTCTTTTGGGAAGTTAGAAATTATTAGTATAGTTGGTTGACTAGGAATTATATTAGTGGAGGGTTTTTCATTTATTGGGCCAATATTTGCTGCTTATACATGTTAATGAATATATAACTAGCATATAGGAGAAAAAATATTAACCTTTAAGATTAATCATGTTAAACCTTAGGCTAAGTAAATTCTTTTCTTAATTGTGACCCACTACACCCTCACCCTATAGGAACACAACTTTATCTGGTACTTCTGGAGGGTGGCACCTAGTTTAAGAAAAAAAATTACCCCTGGAAAAAAATAAGTTTTCTGGTTGGCTGACCGTTATCAGAAAGAAGGGGTCATAAAATGTTAGTAGGCTCCCTGGCCAAAAGTTGATGTAAAAAACCCCTAAGATCTTCATATACATTTATATGAAGCACCTGATTTTGATAAAGGTCAGGTCTGCTGACCCCCATGGGACTTTGTATTCTATCTCTATGTATAACAAAAAGTATATAAGCAAACCTGTAAATAAAGAAAACTGACCAGTTCCTGGAAAGACTGGTTTCCCCCTTGTGGCCTTTTCTTGTTCTCTCCTTTTCTGGCTGAATTCCCATTTGGAACGTGGAGGCTCGCCATATCTACTTACTTGCCCTGGCTTCTAAGACCCAAGTGAGAGGGAGCCCAAGGTGGGGCACCCTCTGCTATTCAAGCGGGCGCCAGCTGCAAACTCCTTGTCTTGTAGTTTTATTGGTATTCCACGTAAACCAAGTTATTTAGCATCTTTTTCTCCACTAATTTTCCTACTACACTATTCTTTTCTAATCTCTCTCCATATCTTTAATTAAGCAATTAATCCCTAGGATGCTGACTCCATCCCTGCTTTGAATTCCCTGAATCCACCAGGGCTGGACCCTGGCAATATACCTCCTATAAAGACTGAATCATAAAGAAACTGAAAATCTGAAATATGCTAATTCCTGGTAAGGAGGTTGAATCAGTAATCAGAAGCATCCCTACAAAGAAAAGCCCAGAACCAAATGGCTTCAGTGATGAATTCTACCAAGCATTCAGAGTTGCATTAGTGTCAATTCTCCTCAAACTCTTTAAAAATATATAGATAAGGGAATAGTGCCCTTATGAGGTGAACTTTACCATGGTAGCAAAATCAAAGAAACTACAAGAAAAAAAAATTGCAGGCTGATATCCCTGATGAATGTTGATGAAAAAATTCTCAATGAAACACTAGCAAAGTGAATTAAACAGCATATTAAAAGGATCATCCAGTATGACTTATCACCAGCAAGGATGGTTCATCATATGTAAGTCATTAAATATAACACAATACAGTAACAAAATGAAGAATAAATATCTTATTATTGTCAATAATTCAGAAAGGAGCATTTCACAAAATTTAACTTCCTTTCAAGATGAAAGCTCTCTGTAAGTTGGGTATAGATGGAATGTAAATCGACATAATGAAGCTATTTGTGACCAGCACAGCATTAGTATAAAACTCAGTGGTGGAAAGATGAAAGCTTTTAAGTTAAGGAAGAAGATAAGGATACCAACTTTTGCCATTTCTTATTCAGCATTTTACTGGAACTCCTAGTCAGAGCAATTAGATAAGAAGAAGAAATGAAGACATCGAAAGTATAAAAGAAGTAACATTGTCTCTGGTTACAGAGGACAAAATATTACATATGAAAAACCCTAGAAATTGCACCAAAAAAACTGGTAAAACTAATAAACCAGTGTTTAACAATGCAGATACAAAAACAACATAAATAATAATTTGTGTTTCTATACACTAGCAACAAACTATTGGGAAGAGAAATTAAGAAAATAATCTCATTTACAGTAGCTTCAAAAACATTGAATGCTTAGGAATAAATTTAACCAAGGTAGTGAAAGATCTGAACACTGAACACAATGAAGCACTGATTTAAAAAAAAAAAACACACACACACACAAGAAGACGCAGACAGATGGAAAGGTACTTTCTGTTCATAGGGACTTTTAGGCTTCCTGGATCTGGATGTCCAGTTCTTTTCTTATATTTGGGAGGATTTGGGTCATAAATAATCTTTTAGTCCTCTCTCCTTTTTTCTCAATTTCTGAGACTCCCCATTGTGTATATTGTTCTGCTTATGGTATCTCTTGAGATCCTTACAATCTCTCTTTTTTATTCATTTATTGTATAGTTGTTGTTCCCTGGACTGGATTATTTCAAGTGGCCCGTCTTTAAATTTACTTGTTCTTTCTTCTGCTTGACTTGATCTGTATTGAATCCCTCTAGTGAATTTTTCATTTCAGAAATTATACTCTTCAGATCTAAGATTCCTATTATGTTGTTTTTATATTTTCTATCTCTGTCAAAATTATCTTATTGTTCACATATTTTCTCTTAAGTTTATTGGAGATCTTTATAGTGGTTGTTTTGAATTTTTGTCAGGTGATTCATATACCACTGTTCCATTATGGTTGGTTACTGGTGCTTTATCTTGTTCCATTTTGGGGACTATATTTTCCTGTTTCTTCACTTTCCTTAACTCTGTGTTGGCATCTGTGCATTAGAAAAAGCTGACACCTTTAAACGTCTTCATGATCTGGTCCCACACAAGTTAAGAACATCACCAATCAATCTGGCAAGAGATTCAGGATGCCTCTCAAACTTTCTCTCTGAATGTGTCTTTGGATTTGTACATGTAAAATTCCAATTAAAGGACTTTGACGGCTTACTTATTTTTATTTCCAAGACTTTGTACTCTCTTGATTCCTCTTGTGTTTGTCTGATATTCTGTGAGTCCTTTGAAGTATCAGCACTCTTCAAACTTTTTTTTTGTTCTCACAGACCCCCCAGGCATCTAGGATGTACTGGGTCTCATTCTTGTTCTGAGGTTGCAAAGACTGAGGCCAGAGTGTTGGGTGGATGGTCACCTGGAAAGTCCAAATATCGGGTGCACAGTTCAGTCTTCTCTTCCTCAACAAGAAGCCAGGGGCTTGCAGTCTTGCAGGGGTAGATGACTGCATGGTCGTCTGAACCTGTATTACCCTCAGTGACCCCCAGGCATCTAGAGTGTGCTGTGTCCTATCAGCAAGGCAAGCAGAGCAGAACCCAAAGCTTTGGGCAGCCCCTGGAACAGATGGAGTATTGAACACTTCGTCCAAATCTTCCCTTCCTCAAGGAGAAGCTGGGGTCTGGAGTTTTTCAGAAACTCACTTTGTGCTGAGCCAGTTAGAGCCATTTTTACTTTCAGTGGCTTTTAGCATTTAGAGTATAGTGAGTCCTAGCAATGCTCTGAGACAAGCATGGCAGAAGCCAGTCCCTTGGGCAGTCCTTGGAAAGAGAATTTTTGATATGCAGTCTAACCTTCCAAGGGTGAAAGTGAGATTTGGAGTGGATCGCTTGCTCACTCACTGTGAGCTATGGGGAGGAGCTAAGGTGACTGCTTGCACACCAGTCCAAACCACCATCTTTGTTCTCAATATCTTGTGCTCCCAGCTTGAGTGCTCCCAAGCGTTGCTGTCAGTCCTCAGATTCAAGTATGACAGAGCCAGCTCCTCTGGCAGTCCCTGAGAAATCCAGATGTTGTGTGTTGTCTAGTCCTTTCTTTCCCTCCCCAGAGAGAAGCTGGGAGCAGGGGTTTCCTCCCAATCTTTCGGCTCTGTGCCCAGGTGAGCGACTATGGTGAGAGAGTGCCTCAGATTTTCCTAAGGGCTCTGATGTGGGCTGATTTCACACTCATGTACGCTACAGGAGCCTCTCAACTGCCCTCCAGATTCCTCACACAGGTAACAAGCATGTTTATTGATTTTGAAACAATGTTATGGGTTGGGATTTGGAGGTGAGGAGGATATTTCAGGGCTTTCTATTTTGCCATTTTGCTGATATAATATCCTCCCCCAAATTAATTTCAACAATCTTCCATTAGTGGGCATTTTGATCATTTGAATTTTAAAATTGTATATCTCATTATTAGTGTTATGTATATTCCAGATTGTTTATTTACTAAAACTTCTTGGAAAAAATTTTAAGGATTAAAATATATAAATATCTTTAAAGTGTTTGAAGGGTGTTTCCAAATTTCACTCCTGAAAGATTGTGTGGATTTAAAGACCTTTGAGAATTGCTCAAGAGTTAGCAAGCAATATTTAAACTATCACTTACTACCTTTTAGGAATTCCTAGGATTAGACACAGGAAAGACTCCAACATGTGGGAGAAAAGGCAATTTAATTGGAGGGAAGGTGGGCAATGAGCAAAGCCTTAGATTAATAGGAGATAGGAACTTGATAGGCTACAGTCCATGGGGTCACAAAGAGTCAGACATCACTGAGCTAGTAACTAACATTTTCAGTTCTCTTTTCAATAGGACATGTAGTCAGTCTTCTCATTGCAGAGAACACAGGCCATGCATACTGCTAATGAATTTATTATGTTCTTGGATTATTGTGAAAATCATTTTCTCCTAACATTCCTACCCTATAACATCATAAAAATGAAAATGGCATCATCCTGGAAGCAAGGACATAAGCACTGACTCTTTTTTTTTTTAATTGAAAGGCAATTGCTCTACAGAATTTTGTTGTTTTCTGTCAAACATCAGCAAGAATCGGCCATAGGTATACCAATGTCCCTTCCTTCTTGAACCTCCCTCCCATTTCCCTCTCCATCCCACCCTTTTAGATTGTTACAGAGCCCTGTTTGAGTTCCTTGGATCATACAGCAAATCCCCATTGGCTATCTATTTTACATATGGTAATGTAAATTAAAAGACACTTACTCCTTGGAAGAAAAATTATGACCAACCTAGATAGCATATTGAAAAGCAGAGACATCACTTTGCCAACAAAGGTCAGTCTAGTCAAGGCTATGGTTTTTCCATTGGTCATGTATGGATGCAAGAGTTGGATTGTGAAGAAAGCTGAGTGCCAAAGTATTGATGCTTTTGAACTGTGGTGTTGGAGAAGACTCTTGAGAGTCCCTTGAACTGCAAGGAGATCCAACCAGTCCATTCTGAAGGAGATCAGCCCTGGAATTTCTTTGGAAGGACTGATGCTAAAGCTGAAACTCCAGTACTTTGGCCACCTCATGTGAAGAGTTAACTCATTGGAAAGGACTCTGATGCTGGGAGGGATTGGGGGCAGGAGGAAAAGGGGACGACAGAGGATGAGATGGCTGGATGGCATGATGGACTCAATGGACATAGTCTGAGTGAACTCCAGGAGATGGTGATGGACAGGGAGGCCTGGCGTGCTGTGATTCATGGGGTCACAAAGAGTCAGACACGACTGAGCGACTGAACTGAACTGAATGTAAATTTCCATGTTACTCTCTCTATACATCTCACCATCTCCCTTCTCCCCTCCTGCCATGTCCATAGGTCTATTCTCTATGTCTCCTTTTCCACTGCTGCCCTGCAAATAAATTCATCAGTACCATCATTCTAGATTCCATATATATGCATTAGTATATAATAGTTATATTTCTCTTTCTGACTTACTTCATACTGTATAATAGGCTCTAGGTTCATCCACCTCATTAGAACTGACTCAAATGGCTATAAGCACTCACTCTTAAAGTTTATTCTTTATAAGCCAAACTATGAGAGTCCTCTTTTCTGATGTATTCCGTCAGTACTGAAACTGTTTCGATAAGATGATGGTTAAGAGTCCATTTAGCTTCTTGTCAAAAGTAATTTGCTGTTGGAATTCAGTGGATATTCTGCTACAACATAATCCTTTCCTTAGTATGGGGAAAATTTGACAATTATCAACTTGGGGTAATTTATGCAGAGAACTGCCAGAGAACTGGTGCCTGTCAGCTTTGCAATAATACAGTTATAACAAGTCCAAAGTACCTCTTCCATCTACCTGGAATTTTCTTTGTTCTCCTTTTTCTTTCTCTTGGACCTGGATGAAATTGTATGTTAAAGAGAAAAAGACAAAGTTAATGGGAAAATATACAATTCTGAGAAATATTTCTTATCTTAAATTAATAACTCCTTTTAATCTTTCTAATTTTTTGATTCATGTTTGGTGCAGAAGTGTGTAAACAGTTTTGGCTCCAGCCTTGATCTGAAAATTACAGAAGAAAAGTAAAGAAAAAAAACAAGTATTAATTCATGATTGACAGGAAAATTCATGCATGTCTGGTTCACAACACCACAAATGAAGAACAGAGGAAGAAGAGAAGAGCAATGAAGAGAGGAATGAAGCAAATAAAGAGAGGAGAATGGATGCCTATTGTTTGTGAGGATACCTCTGCATAGCCACCTTACATTAGCTCCTATTTTCTTTAATAGAGAGATGATGTGTGTACACTGAGATTTCACTAGCATCATTCACTCTATAACTTCTTTCTAGGTCATATCTATAGTTTTATAAGTTCTCAGAATGTGCCTATTTATATCCAGCTTGATGCATTTCAACAGTTACTCAATTTTTAAAGAATAAGATAGCTTATGCTAGCCTAGTAGTTACGTGTACTCTTCTGAAACTAATAAACTGATCTTGCCACTGCACATAGTGTCTTAGGAATCATTTCTAGTACCTTTGTTCAGGACCTGGCATTTTTCACTTTCCACCAGGACAACATGACCACTTTAGAATTGGCTAACAATAACAAAATCTGCCAGGTGCTGCCTTTGCTCTATTATGTTTTAGAATACATCCCTTCCCTCCAACCAGGTTGCTAGGGTGATATATGACCTCTTTCTTTAAAAGTTTCCTTCAAGTGGGAAAGCCAAATAAGTGAACTAAAGCCAGCCAGAGTGCTTTTAGGAGAGTGAAAGCACAAGAAGATCTTGAGATGAAAGGTGCAAGAGAAACAAGAAAACTCTAAGATGGTAGAGCTGATGCTCTCTTTCCTCAAATACATACAACATGTACACTGAACAAGAGGCCTTGGGATAAACAAGGCCTCAGTTAGGTTCTCTCGAGCTTTTGAACTAGCTCTGAATTTTCAGCCATTATGTATTTAGCTGAAATATTAGGCATGTTGCTCATTTATGTGTATGCACTTTCAAAACCCTATACATGATGCCTCAAAAGAAAACAATAAATAACATAATAAAGGTCATGTGATATTCACTCTGAAACATTAAAATGAAGCTCATTGCCATGAAAATCAACTGATAACAATAATAAAAGAACTGAGGAATTTATTTTTATTAATGAAAACTGCGTAATCTCCAAGTCCAGTTTTTATTCTAATAAAAAGAATTCAATACTTTTCTTAGAGAAAAAAAAACCATCTATCAAAATGATTTTTTTATTAAAAACAAACAAAAATATGACAATGTCCAAATAAACATGAAAATGCAGATTTTTAGTCAAAATTTTCACTTTGACATCTGGAAATGTATTTGGAAATTAATTGGAGAGAAAAGTTCATGATTCTAGAGGAACACACCATTAAGAGTATTCCTTTTAAAAAGACCAGTAAATTATGTATTTATTTGTTTCTTTGTTTCACTTTTTAATGAGAACCATTAAGAACCTCTAGCATCTCTGTCCTCATGTAAAGACCCGCCATCGTGCTTTGCCGACATCATGCTTCTGCAGTCCTGGTCGATAATCCCTGGTGTACTGGTCCTCTCAGTGTTTCTGCCCTTCTCTTTAAAAACTTCTCAGGCCTGAACTGATCACTGTAGCAGCAAATTGTGAACAACAACGAGAGTTACATAGGGACAGCTTGTATATATTCTCTACTCTACGAGATGAATAGAGAAAGGTCTCTGCTGCTAAGTCACTTCAGTCGTGTCCGACTCTGTGCGACCCCAAGGACTGCAGCCTACCAGGCTCCTCTGCCCATGAGATTTTGCAGGCAAGAGTACTGGAATGGGGTGCCATTGCCTTCTCTGCAAGGTCTCTGGAATTAACAAAAAATTCTAATAAAGGATGAGGAATTGCAGTCATCATAGAATTTTAGCAAAGCAGATGAACAAGTAAGATAAAAGATGAAATAACCACAGTAGAGGTATTTCCTAGTTTTACACTAACCATGTCACTATTTCTCTTTTAAATAAGGTTTATTGCTAATAGCAGAGAGTGTTGTATTGCTGTTGAATTTTATTGAAAAAATTTATTTATTTGGCTGCACTGCATCTTTACTGAAGCATGCGGGATCTAGATTCCTGACCAGGGGTCAAACCAATTGCACTGGGAGCAAAGAGCCACTGAGTCAAAATGAAGTCCCCTTGTTGTTGAATTTTAAACCAAATGTAAGCTTGGAGTCCATCAGGCTTTTCTCAGCGAGGTGCAAAGAGGCATAGTCCAGAAATCCAGGGATAAGAAAAAGAAAAACTCACACTCAAGGAATTTAGAGTGCTAAGGGCAATACATTTATAAGCAATAATACCTTTCTAGGCTCATTTGTTTCATACATAATGTGGTCTAGACTTTAACCTCTCAGTGAGGTTAATCACTCAATGTTCATCTAAACCAACCTACCTGTGCAATTTTCTGTCTCTCATTCTGCTTCTCCCTCTGAGGTTACGTTAGCCCATTATGATCTTTTAGCTCTCTTTTTTGTATACATTCTCATTACACACAAAAAAACAGGCAAACATAGAACATTAATTGAGGCAGAGATTAGGGCACATGATATGAGTTAACAAAGACAGTCTCTCAAAATTAAATTAATATATAATTTACTCTTAGTCATCAGAAGTTGTTATTTTAGGGAATACAATAAAATACTTTGGTAATACTTTGCTGTGATATGAATTTGGATATTACAGAACTATCATTTGGTGCACATTCTTATCCCACATTCATGCTCCAATGCAGATAGGCTGGTGCATGGAATTGCTTGGAAGTGACTGCCCTGTGCTTATCTGGAGTGGGACTTTCTGAGTTCAAGGTGAGATCATTTGGGGTCACTACAGGTTTTACTGTCTTTATTTTACACATTTATGATAAGATGATCTAACTGAAAAATGTGTGGTTTTTTTAAATTTACCATTTCAGTAACATGACATACATTTTAAGAAATTGAATTTTGTGGACCCCATTTACACTGATATGGTGGGATTCACCTTTCATTGGTTAGGTAAACAACACCCATTAGTTGTAGAGAATTAGAGTAGTAGAGAAAGACAAAAGAAATAGAGTAAAAACTTCGTTCTAAATCTTACCACCTAGATACAGACAAGGGCTTCCCTGGTGGCTCAGAGGTTAAAGCCTCTGCCTCCAATGTGGGATACCCGGGTTCAATCCCTGGGTTGGGAAGGTACAGACAACTGGGATAAATGTTGACTGAACACTGTCCCACACTTCTCTCTAGTCAATACTTGGAAATTTATATTTCAAGTAACAAAAAGCCTTTTAAAGAGCATCCTTATGCAGAAAAAGATATCTGCAATAGACATATCTTAGTGAATCTTACCTGGACCACAAGATAATAAATTTCCATCACAGACTGTCATGTAATAACAGCTATCCTCTCCATGGGCATCAAATAAAACCAAAGAAATGTGATCTGAATTTACAGTTTGGTACCCAGCTCACCTCAAAAACCTTTTATATTGTTAATGTCAGATTCCAGAAAAGGGGAGCTTTCCCTCATTAAGAAGGCATAGGCCCCAAATGAGAATAGCAGTCAAGATGCTCACAGACAAGAATCAGCAAATGAGCTGAAAAGTAGCCCTTATGACATGGAGCTTGAGCTGGGCTCTTTTGATCTGGGTTTTGTACTTTTTCCAGCAAGTTCTCCCTGCCCATGGGATAGGGCTGGGTAGGGTGGGATGGTCACAGATTATTCACTACCTGCCTGTAATCCTTATGAAATTTAATTACTCTGATAGAGCAGGTGAACATCAAGTCAGTTGTCTCATTTAGGAAAAGAGGATACCAGATTTTTATTAAAAAGTCAATATCAGTTCAGTTCAGTAGCTCAGTCATGTCTGACTCTTTGCAACCCATGAATTGCAGCATGCCAGGCCTCCCTGTCCATCACCATCTCCTGGAGTTGACTCAAACTCAGGTCCATAGAATCGGTGATGCCATCCAGCCATCTCATCTTCTGCCACTTTTCCTCCTGCCCCCAATCCCTCCCAGCATCAGACTCTTTTCCAGTGAGTCAACTCTTTGCATGAGGTGACCAAAGTACTGGAGTTTCAGCT
>SJYF01001684.1:1372297-1382952 GCA_006410515.1 Procapra przewalskii
CAAAAAATACTGAGATGGTTAAATACAATTTTTATTTCAAGCAAGAACTTATAATTCACTGGTTTACAGACAGTAATATAACTACTCTTTAAAATGAAATTACAGACTGGATTGACAATGACTTTACACAACTAAATGAATTTAACTTATATAACACGTTAAAATTATCTTCTATATATTATGAACTGACATCCAAATCCACAGCTCTTATACAAAAACTCCACATGTTAACAGAATTTGTTGATTTTAAATACACAGTTACTATGAATATATTTTAGGTGATCACCAAACATTTTTTCTCCTTAGTAAGCACTGAGAATTATGACATATGCAGACAGTGTATAAGAGATCTTAAGTCGGCTTTGATCCCATTATTGAGAAATCCATACAGAATTGGATTAAGACAACAGGACATCATGCCTAGCAAGTGACATATGCAATACACCAACTTGAAATGTCTGTTTGAGATCAGGTTATCATTAAAATCGGTCACCACGTGGAAAAGGTGTAGAGGCATCCAGCTCACAGCAAACACTAGTATCAAGATAGTCAGTCTGTAGAAAACACTTCGAGATCTCTTTTTAATTCTCATGATAGACTGGTTTACTCTCATTTCCTGAACGTCTGAGTTTTCTTCCGGTTTCACCTCAAAGCAGGTGGGCACCCCTGGTATGAACTTACTGGATGAAGGGAGCGGACTCTTCCTGGAGCCCGCGTGCTCCAGAAGCCTTCCAGGACGGTTCTCCAGAGGCGGCCTGGCTGGGGCGGGCAGCACACAGGCCGTCTTCTTGCTGTACCGCCTTCTGTGCTTCCTGATGAATGAGTAGCTCCACTTCTGGCTGCTGGGGAGCTTCACTTGGGGCCCACTCTTTTGGGAAGGATGGAGAGTTAAGTTGATCATCTCCTTTTCTTCCAGTTGGTTTTCTTTGTTGGACAATCCACAGCTTATACTCCTGCAGACACTAGTATGACTTACTGTTAGACAAACTAAGGGCAGAATATACTGAACAAGCAATAAAGAGATAGTGAAAGCAATTCGATATGCATCAGATGGCCATGACTCGACACATAGATACCTGTTGCTCAGCAATGCCGAGCCAAAGGTCTCCTGAAGTTCCACGAGGCTGTGAAACACTGGGAGAGGAGAACACATTGCAAAACCCAGTGTCCAGACAGTGGCGATCAGGAAATAGCCATGGTTAGCCGTTAAATGATTAGACACAGGATGTTTTATCATATGATACCTGACAATGGCGATGCTTATTAAAATTAAAGTGGAAACCAGAACCGTCACACATTGAAGGAAAGGCATAATGTGACACATGGCCCTGCCAAACATCCACTGATCCAGCAAGACCGAGGTCAGTGTGAAAGGTGAGCAAAACAGCACGACCAAGATATCAGAGAAGGCCAGGTTCCCTATGAGGAAGTTGACTGTAGTCTTCTGATTCCGTTTCTTCATGACAGCCATCAAAATAAGTAGATTCCCCATAAAACCAAGAAGACTTACAAGTGTATAGAGTCCAATCAAAAAATACTGCAAGTCATCAACACTGCTTTTATAGTCATCCCAGACTGGGAAATCAGAGTTTCGCAGAGCAGCAGTATTGTTCTCACCAGCAAATGTTTTGTTATAATAATCCTTGAGCTCTGAATCCATATTATGCTCCTGCTTGGAATAGAAAGACATTAGTTAGGAGCTGAAAAAAAAATCATGACAACTATAAATTAATCCATTGAGAAGGAAACAATATTTTACCATTTTCTCTTGTTATCTTATTAATCATTAAGAAAGGTTAGTGAAGTCTTTACCTGGCACCAAGTACCATGCAGATATCAGCCATAACAATTATAGTAAGTTTAAATCTTTCATCATCATTTCTGTGATGAATTGACTCATGTTAAAACAGTAGACAAAAAAAAAAAAGTAGATCTTTTTTTCACTTATGTAGGAAAAATGTAAGGGAAAGAAAAGGAAAATGTGGATAAGAACTTCAAGATATTTAATTATAATAGCTAATTAATACTTTGTCTAGTGGAGATACATGTTGTAATCATATCTTAGACATTTCTTTCTATCCTACATCAATCAAGGTCAAACTTGAAAGTAACCTACCCTGAACTATTCCTTGATCTATTCAATTGGATGTGAACTCCTTTGAATCCCCCAATATTTCTGTTTATAGAGTCTGAGACTATATGACGCAATTTGCTTTGCACTGCAAGTATAATAAAAACCAGTTTATCTTATTTGTGTATAAGCAATGGGAAAGCAGAAACTGGCCTTTACTCACTGTGATATCAACCATAAAACATGGCACAGTAACTTCATCACGGCATGGTTAAGTAAATATATGTGGGAAAATGAAAAATTCAAACCAGAGTCTAATATCCCAAATATATCAAGTTCATAAAATCTTCAGATTTGAGCTTCTCAAGTGTAGATACACTATCATAGGACCTACATGTATAGAGTAGGCACACAGTAAATGTTTACGTGAACACAATTTTGACAGGAAAATCATCCTGTGATCAACTCTCAGTTCTCTGACACCTGCAGATTATGGTGAATTAAACCACTGACCAGCTAGCTGCTGGTATATTTAAAAACAAAATTTACTTGTTTATTTTTTAATTTAAAAATTGAAAATATATTTCAGCCTTAAAGCCATTGAATAAATTCATTTTGTTTAAGGAAGATATTATAGCATAAAGAAGTGATACTAATATGCTGCTGCTGTTGCTGTTGCTGCTAAGTCGCATCAATCGTGTCCGACTCTGTGCAACCCCATAGACCGCAGCCTGCCAGGCTCCCCTGTCCCTGGGATTCTCCAGGCAAGAACACTGGAGTGGGTTGCCATTTTCTTCTCCAGTGCATGAAAGTGAAAAGTAAAAGTGAAGTCGCTCAGTCATATCCGACTCTTAGCGACCCCATGGACTGTAGCCTACTAGGCTTCTCTGTCCATGGGATTCGCCAGGCAAGAGTACTGGAGTGGGTTGCCATTGCCTTCTCCAGATACTAATATAACATACCATAAATTTTGTCACCTCAGGGATATTAATAATATATTAATACCACAATGATATTACTTATTTACTGTTACATATTACAGATTTGATATTATTGTCTGATGAAGTACACAATTGCCTATAATATATCAAGAAGAGGCAAAAGGAAAACTTTCTTCACTTTAAAAATCAAATACTTTCCATTTTTTTTCTAAACAAGAATATCTGATGGAATACTCAGGATAGCAACAGTTAGTTAATTCTGATGAGTATACCTTGTAACAGAGATCCTGAGAAGACTCTTTTTTTTAATTTTTTTAAAAATTTATTTATTTATTATTATTATTATTATTTCCCTACATTACAATAAAGTCCCTTGGACTGCAAGGAGATCCAGCCAGTCCATTCTGAGGGAGATCAGCCCTGGGATTTCTTTGGAAGGAATGATGTTAAAGCTGAAACTCCAGTACTTTGGCCATCTCATGCGAAGAGTTGACTCATTGGAAAAGACTCTGACGCTGGGAGGAACTGGGGGCAGGAGGAGAAGGGGACCACAGAGGATGAGATGGCTGGATGGCATTACGGACTCGATGGACATGAGTCTGAGTGAACTCTGGGAAATGGTGATGGACAGGGAGGCCTGGCATGCTGCAATTCATGGGGTCGGGAAGAGTCGGACACAACTGAGCGACTGAACTGAACTGAACTGATATATATATATGGATATATATGGAGATACATGTATCTTAAAAAATCAGTGTAAATTTATCAATCTATTTCTAGATCTACAGTTGGGTAATTATGTTTAAAACTATAAAAATACATAAATATTTAAATTAATAGTAAACAATTATCTTCTATTTATAAGGGATATATAGATCCTGGGCCATTAAATTTCCAAAGGCAAATCTTATTGTGCACATACATTTGTCATAAATAACTTTTCAAGTATACATAGAGCAATTTTCAAATAGCATGACATAAGCATTGTTGTACTATGAGATGGAGAAGGCAATGGCACACCACTCCAGTACTCTTGCCTGGAAAATCCCATGGACAGAGGAGCCTGGTGCGCTGCAGTCCATGTGGTCGCTAAGAGTTGGGCACGACTGAGTGGGTTCACTTTCACTTTTCACTTTCATGCATTGGAGAAGGAAATGGCAACCCACTCCAGTGTTCTTGCCTGGAGAGTCCCAGAAACGGGGAAGCCTGGTGGGCTGCACAGAGTCAGACACAACTGAAGTGACTTAACAGTAACAGTACTATGAGAAATTTAAAAGTTTTTTTTCACAACTTCTATAACAGATCATATATTATTAAATTTCTGAAGGCCCATTGCATTCCTTTAAAGTGAGACATCACTCAGTCATGTCTGACTCTTTGTCCATGGAATTCTCCAGGCCAGAATACTGGAGTGGGTTGTCTTCCCTTCTCCAGGGGATCTTCCCAACCCAGGGATCAAACCCAGGTCTCCCACATTGCAGGCGGATCCTTTACCAGACAAGCCACCAGGGAAGCCCCTTTTAAAGATAAACGAATTCAAAAGTTCAGGATCTTATTCATTTATTCTTAGGTGTTAATCAATAATTTACACTGATATTGTCTCAAGTTGAAAAAGATAACTGGTAAGTACGATAATGACTCACCAGGCTTTCTGAATCATCCCACTCATTAATATTCCCAGTCAATGGGCTTCCTGTCGCTCCCCTGGACAGGTCCATGAGCTTTTAATCAGAGCAGCCTGGATTGGCCTTCCTGCCTCATTTCCTGAGCTCCAGTGACCCCCTGGCTCCATCTGGCTTCTTCCCCATCCTATTTACACTCACAGTCTGTAAGGCTTCTTGTAACTATGATTCCTTTATACTCAGCTGTTTTCTGGATTCACTTTTTGAAAACAGTCCCTTTTAGTTGGACATCAGTAGCTACTGATTGTCCCCCTTGTGACCAAGGCAAGGACAGAAGAGAAACTGGACAGTATACTCCATAATGGCTTTGTGTCTTCTGGGGACTTGTAATTATAGGGTAAAACATCTTGAGAGTAAAAATTACTGTCCCAAATGTGAAGCAAGAGGAGAAGCAGCACTACCGGTGATGGTAGAAGAATGTGGCGTGAGCCTAAAATTCAGAGTGGCTCCAGTGCGTGGTCAGCGCTCTCTGTGACACTCTGATGGAGAAAAGGGAAAATGTCTTAGTTATTTTCATGATTTTAATGATGCTTAATAGAGTATGTTGTACATAGTAGATGTTAAGTATTTTACTTAATCAAATTACAAAAGTAGTTTTAATTTTCTCAGCTTTAAAATAATAGAACTGAGTCATCCTGGGAACATGGACAAATTTAGCACAGAGTATGACTACATGTGTATATATGTGTGTGCGTGTGTGCTTAGTCGTGTCTGACTCTTTGCAACCCCATGGACTGTAAACCATCAGACTCCTCTGCCCATGGCATTTTCCAGGCAAGAATACTGGAGCAGGTTGCCATGTTCTCTTCCACAGAATCTTCCCAACTCAGAGATGGAACCTGGGTCTCCTGCATTGCAGGCAGATTCTTTACCATCTGAGCCATGGTTCTAGTATATGTGTATATATAAACATACATACATACATATATGTACATATGTATAAACATTATATATATATAATAATATATGTATATATTCAGGTATTGATTATACAGAGATATATTAATACATATTAATATACTGAATATTGAATGTTCATTTATATTCTATATTCATACATTTAATAATCAATAAGAATATTGAATATATATGCATAGAAGGCAATGGCACCCCACTCCAGTACTCGTGCCTGGAAAATCCCATGGATGGAGGAGCCTGGAAGGCTGCAGTCCATGGGGTCCCTGAGAGTCGAACATGACTGAATGACTTCACTTTCACTTTTCACTTTCATGCATTAGAGAAGGAAATGGCAACCCACTCCAGTGTTCTTGCCTGGAGAATCCCAGGGACGAGGGAGCCTGGTGGGCTGCCATCTATGGGGTCGCACAGAGTCGGACACGACTGAGGTGACTTAGCAGTAACTTAGCATGCATATATGTATGTATGTCTATTTACATATACACATATATTAGAACCACTGAAATTAGACAAGGTTTCAAAAGGCCCCAAAATGAAATGAAGAGTACCTACATAGGCAATTATGATAATTTACCATGTTTCAACCTTAAATTATGATCAGGCCTCATTATACAATGTGTCCTTCACTTTATTTCACTTATAGTGTGTTTTTACAAACTGAAGGTTTGTGGCAACCCTGCATAGAACAAGTACATCAGCACTGTTTCTCCAACAGCACATACTTTGTGTCTCGTTGCCATATTCAGTAATTCTCTCGATAGTTCGAATTTTTCATGACTACTTGTTATTTTGACCTGTGGTCAGTGATTGTTGATGTACTATTGTAATTGTTTTGGGACACCATGAACTGTATCCATATAAGATGCGACTTAATCCACACATATTGTGTCTGTTTTGACTGCTCCACCATCTGTTCCCCCACCTCTCCGCCTCTCCTTAGCCCTCCCTACTCTCTGAGACACAACAATACTGAAATTAGGCCAGTTGTTAATTCTACAATGGCCTCTAAGCATTCAAGTGAAAAGAAGAGTTTCAAGTCTTTCACTTTAAATCAAAAGCTAGAAACAATTAAGCTTAGTAAGCAAGGCATGTCAAAAGCCCAGATAGGCTGAAAGCTATGTTTCTTGGGCCACAGTTAGCCAACTTGTGAATGCAAAGGAGTTCTTGAAGGAAATTAAAAGTGCTGCTACAGTTAATACAGCTGCCTCAGTCGTGTCCGACTCTGTGTGACCCCATAGACGGCAGCTCACCAGGCTCCCCCGTCCCTGGGATTCTCCAGGCACGAAAAGTTAAGACATGAATGATTAGTAAAGAAACTACTGACAATGTGGAGATTCCTTAAAAAACTGGAAATAGAACTGCATTATGACCCAGCAATCCCACTGCTGGGCATACACACAGAGGAAACCAGAATTGAAAGAGACGTGTACCCTACTCCAGTGTTCATCGCAGCACTGTTTATAATAGGCAGGACATGGAAGCAACCTAGATGTCCATCAGCAGACGAAGGGATAAGAAAGCTGTGTGGAATCAGTTCTAATGAGGTGGATGAAACTGGANNTTATACAGAGTGAAGTAAGCCAGAAAGAAAAACACCAATATAGTATACTAACACATATATATGGAATTTAGAAAGATGGTAATGATAACACTGTATGCAAGACAGCAAAAGAAACACAGATGTATAGAACAGACTTTTGGGCTCTGTGGGAGAAGGAGAGGGTGGGATGATTTGGAAGAATGGCATTGAAACATGTATACTATCATGTAAGAAATGAATCGCCAGTCTAGGTTCGATACAGGATACAGGATGCTTGGGGCTGGTGCACTGGGATGATCCAGAGAGATGATATGGGGAGGGAGGTGGGAGGGGGTTTCATGATTGGGAACTCATGTACACCCGTGGTGGATTCATGTCAATGTATGGCAAAACCAATACAGTATTGTAAAGTAAAAAAATAAATAAATAAAAATAAATAAATAAAATTAATGTTATCATTACATGTTAAAAAAAAAACTGCCTTATTGTAGATACAGAGGAAGCTTTAGTGGTCTGGATAAAAGATCAAATCAGTGACATTCCCTTAAACCAAACCCTATCCAGACCAAGGCTTTAATTCTCTCCAATTCTGTCAAGGCTAAGAGAGGTGAGGAAGCTGCAGAAAGGATCTAAAACTAGCAAAGAGTGGTTCATGAGGTTTAAGAAAAGAAGCCTTCTCTATAACCTCAAGGTGCAAGGGAAAGCATCAAGTACTGATGTAGAAGCTGCATCAAGTAACCCAGAAGATCTAGCTCATATAAATACGGAAGGTGATTACACTGAACAGTTTTTCAATGTAGGCAAAACAGTCTTACATTGGACGAAGATGCCCTGTAGGATTTCCACAGCTAGAGAGGACAAGTCAGTACCTGGTTCCAAAGCTTCAAAGGACAGGCTGACTCTCTTGTTAAGAGCTAATGCTCTAGTGACTTTAAATTGAGCCCATGAATGTTTATTATTCAGAGAATACTGGGGCCCTTAAGAATTCTGCTCAGTCTATTCTGTCGGTGCTTAATAAATGGAACAACAAAACATGTCTATTGACAACATGGCCTACCAAATTTTTTAAGCCTGATGTTGAGATCTACTGCTCAGGAAAAAAAAAAAATTCCTATCAAAATATCACTGCATATTGACAATACAACTGGTCACCCCAAAGGCTGATGAGATGTAAGAGAATTCATGTTTTTTCCATGCCTGCTAACATGACATCCATTCTGCAGCCCATGGATCAAAGAGTAATTTCAACTTTCAAGTTTTCTTACGTAAGATAGAGAATTTTATAAAGCTATAGCTACCATAGATAATGATTTCTCTGATGGGTTTAGGCAAAGTCAATTGAAAAACTTCCAAAAGGTGTTCACCATTCTAGATACCATTAAGAATATTTGTGACATATGAGAACAGTCAACATGTCAATATGAACAGGAGTTGGGAAGGAGCTGATTTCAACTGTCATGATGACTGTGAGGAGTCAAGACTTCAGTGGAGGAGGTAAGTGCACCTGTGGTGGAAACAGCAAGCAAAGCCTGAGGAACTCACTGAATTGTTATAATCTCATGATAAAACTTTAAGGGGTAAGGAGTTGCTTCTTATGAATGAGCAAAGAAAGTGGTTTCTCAAAATGGAATCTTCTCCCAATGAAAATGCTGTGAAAGTTGTTGAAATGACAACAAAGGATTTAGCATATGACATAACTTTAGTTGATAAAACAGTAGCAGGGCTTGAGAGGACTGACTCCAACTTTGAAAGGAGTTCTACTACAGGTAAAATACTATTGAACAGCATTGTTTGCTACAGAGAAATCACTCCTAAAAGATACAATTAATGGGACAAATTTCATTGTGTCTTACTTTAAAAAACTGTCACAGCCACCCCAACCTTCCGCAACCATCGCTCCCCTGATCAGTCAGCAACCACCACCACTGAGGTAAGACCCTTTACAGCAAAAAATCTATGACTCACTGAAGGCTCAGATGATAGCTTTTTTTTTTTTTTAGCAATAATGGATTTTTAATTAAGATATGTACATTGTTTTGGAGCTCCCCAGATGTTGCTAGAGGTAAAGACTTGCCTGCCAATGTAGGAGGCATAATAAGAGACACTGGGTTCGGAAGATCCCCTGGAGAAGGGCATGGCAACCCACTCCAGTATTCTCTGTCCATGGGATTCTATCCATGGAATTCTCCATGAGGCCCTTGGGATTCTGTTCATGGGATTCTCCATGGGGTTTGGAGAATCCCATGGACAGAAGAGCCTGGTAGGCTACAGTCCATGGTCTTGCAAAGAGTCGGACACAACTGAAGCTACCTAGCATGCATGCACACACATTGTTTTATTAGACATAATATTATTGCATGCTTAATAGACTATAGTGTAAATGTAAGTTTTATATACACTGGAAAATGAAACTTATGTGACTTGCCTTGTAATTGTTTAGAACCAAGTCTGCAATATGTCTGAGGTTTGCCCCAAAATATCTTCATTGATAAAGGCTATAGCATAAGAACACAAAGAAAAGGTAAAAAATATTTACAACATTTATATTTAAATGAAAAAGTATATCAGGTTGTATAGTTGGTGGCTGGTACAGTTCTATTATAATATATGCACATAAATATTGAACTCATTAAATAAGGAAAAAACCACTGTGTCATAAAAATGTCACCCTGAATATTAACTGGACATGACAAAACTGAAGGCAACATTTCTATCCTTCTCTAAAAGACACTAATTTACACATAAGTTAAAAGGGAGGCCTTTTTTGTTAATGAATAGCTAAGAAATATCAGTTGTTCCTTTATTCATTCAACTAGCATTTATTGAACATCTAATATGCTAGGAGCTTTGCTAGGCTGTGGCAGAAGAAAGATAACTGATACAAGGTATGATGTGAAGAATATTCTGAGAGATAAATTAAAGGTCTCTGTTGAGTTGTTGCAGACTATGATTGTCTCATACACCAAAGGCCCTCGATGGATGATGAAGACATGAAAGAAAGGCATTCTCCTGGTGTCTTTTTTTACTACAGCTTGAACACGTATTTCTGGGGAATCCTATGAATAATAATTTGTACCTACTGATAGATTATCTTTTTTCCTTTATGCTTTCTCTCACCTCATATTAATTCATTCATTCACCATTTATTTATTCATTTAGCTGTGACTATGTAGTTAAACTTTCTGTGCTCTTCCTGTAGCCCCACTCCACCCCACCCCAAGTACACACCTAACACCAGAGATCATGCTCGACACTAAAGGAACCTGTAAATTTTTTCTTGGATGGATAACTGCTCACAACTAAATAATGGATATTGCAAATGAGAGAAGGGGACAAAGAGGGAATGTTAAGCTTTCTTTCAAAGTATCTCCTTGTAGCCTGGGAACATTTTGGACATCAGGAAAATTCTGTCTAATAAGATTCAAATCTTCTGTTTCTTTACTTGAAAAATTTAAACTATAGGAATAACTTTAAAATGAAAGGTGAAAAAACATAGAGGGTTT
>SJYF01001684.1:1436441-1453586 GCA_006410515.1 Procapra przewalskii
ATTGCTCCTGAACATAATGATATTTTAAAACTTTAAAAATCACATGTCAAAATTAGAACTTATAATAGCCATGATTAACACTCTAAATATGTCAGTATAACCAGAGTGTATTAGAAAAAAATCACCCAAATAAGTAAAATAGTGGGAAAATAAAATAAGCTAAAATGCTAGTAGCTGTATAATAGAGTTCACGTAACAGTTCTATTCACAATTTTCCTTTTGAGAAAATCACGAAGTTGGCCCTTTTGGTTTCTAAGTCATCTTAATGCTTCTTTTATTTATTTTTTATGCTTCCTGTAGTTTGGACATAATATTCTTTTGCCAGATAGCTTTGCCTGAACAGTTTGACACAGTAGTCTTGCCTGGAGACTGGGTGAGGAAGAAACAGCAGACTATGAAGTTAAATATTTATATCCAACCTTTGTTTAGCAGGATATGCTCATCTCACTATCAATTTATCAAAAGACTGTATCTCAGAAGAAGGTAGTAGCAGTTCAATATCATTCAACTGACATTTAATGAGGAGTCCCTCTGATGCCAGGTTTTATGGAAGATGCTGGCAATAAAACAAGACTATCCTTACTCTTGACAGGCATTGAGTTCATGAGACATACACAGAAATATATCTTTTTAACATGTAACAGATGGTGAGCATAAACCCAGATGTATTTCATGGTTTTCTGGAAAGTACTTAAGTCAAAAATGAAGGAAGGTTCTTGAAGACCCTTGAACCAAGCCTCAAAAGTGAGTCAGAGCAACAGGAGCATAAATCTGTCTACTGTGTGACAGGAAGAATTAAAAAGGATCTTTTCTTGGCCAGGTTATAGAGCACACAGCAAAATTATCAGATTTTTTTCTTTTATTGCATATGTTATGCATAATTTATTCACTTGAAACAAAAATTATCTTTATTTAACAATAAGAATTATTTTAGTGGAGAAAAGAGTTAACATTAATCAAAAGACAAATGTAAATGAAGCATAAGCTGATGTTCACAGTATTGGAAAATTAACATATCCAAGAATCCTGTTTCTTATGAATGTGCTAGTTCTGAGTCCAGTCATAGAGATGATGTTTCTTCCTTGGATACAGCTATCATCATATGAGCAGCACTAGAACAGTGGTGGAGGATGAACTAAGTCTGAAGATCTAATGCATAACATGGTGACTATAGCTGATAACATTGTAGTGAATAATTAAACTCTGCTAACAAAGCGGAGGTGATGGAACTCCAGCTGAGCTATTTCAAGTCCTAAAACATGATGCTGTTAAAGTGCTGCACTCAATATGCCAGCAAATTTGGAAAACTCAGCAGTGGTGACAGGACTGGAAAGTATCAGTTTTCATTCCAATCTCAAAGAAAGGCACTGCCAAAGAATGTTCAAACTACCACACAGTTGCCTTCATCTCACAAACTAGCAAAATAATGCTCAAAATTCTGAGTGAGGCTTCAACAGTACGTGAACTGAAAAATTTCAGACGTTCAAGCTCGATTTAGAAAAGGCAGAAGAACCAGAGATCTAATTTCCACCACCTTTTGGATCATAAGAAAAGCAAGAGAGTTCCAAAAATAAGTCTACTTCTGCTTTATTGACTATGACAAAGTCTTTGACTGGGTGGATCACAACAAACTGTGGAAAATTCTTAAACAGATAGGAATACCAGACCACCTGAACCACCTCCTGAGAAATCTGTATACAGGTCAAGAAGCAACAGTTAGAACTGGACATGAAACAATGGACTGATTCCAATTTGGGAAAGGAGTACATCAAGGCTGTGTACTGTCACCCTGTTTATTTAACTTATATGCAGAGTACATCATGAGAAATGCTGGGCTGGATGAAGCAAAAGTTGGAATCAAGATTGCTAGGAGAAATATCAACCCCAGATATGCACATAACACCACTCTTATGGCAGAAAGTGAAGAACTAAAGAGCTTCTTGATGAAAGTGAAAGAGGAGAGGGGAAAAGCTGGCTTAAAACTCAACATTCAAAAACCTAACATCATGGCATCCATTCCCATCACTTTCTGGGAAATAGACGGGGAAACAATGGAAACAAGGACAGACTTTATTATCTTTGGCTCCAAATTCACAGCAGATGGTGACTGCAGCACTGAAATTAAAATATGCTTGTTCCTTGGAAGAAAATATATGACAAACCTAGACAGCCTATTAAAAAGCAGAGACATTACTTCACCAACAAAAGCCCATCTAGTCAAAGTTATGGTTTTTCTAGTAGTCATTTATGAAGGTGACAGTTGGAGCATCAAGAAAGCTGAGCGCCAAAAAAATGGATGCTTTTGAACTGTAGTGTTGGAGAAAACTCTTGAGAGTCCATTGGACAGCAAGAAAATCAAACTAGTCAATTCTAAAGGAAATCAATCCTGAATATTCACTGGAAGGACTGATGCTGAAGTTGAAGCTGAAGCTACAATACTTTGGCCACCTGACACAAAGAACTGACTCATTGCAAAGGACCCTGATGCTGGAAAAGACTGAGAGCAGGAGATGGGGATGACAGAGGATGAGATGGTTGGATGGCATCACCGACTCAATGGACATGAGTTTGAGCAAGCCTCAGGAGATGGTGAAGGACAGGGAAGCCTGGTGTGCTATAGTCCATGGGTCACAAAGAGTCAGACACAACTGAGTGACTAAACTGGACTGAAGAAAGTGGAACTTAAGTGTTCTGACAAGAAAAAAGAAGGTTAAATACAGGAGGTGATGGACATGTGTGTTAATCTTATGGGGGATCTTTTCACAATGTGTACATATATCAGATCATCACACTGTACAATTTTGTCGACTATACCTCAATAAAACTGGAAGGGGGACCCAAAGTGCTGATATCCAGATATTAAATTAAAAATACTGTTAAGAAAAGGGAAAACTATAGAAAGATGGGCAAAATATCTGAACTTCACAAAAAAGGAAATTTAATTGTTACTAAATAAATGAGGTATTCAGTGTCATTAGTAGTCAGGAAAATGTGAGTGAAAAGTACAATAAAATATCATTACACATCCATAAGACTGACTAATACAGGAATGGTGTGAGTTGTATACTCTGCTGGCAGGACTGTAAATGGGTACAGTCACTTTGGAAAACTATTTGAGATTAGCCAGTAAAGCTGAAGAGCTGCATATTTGACCATCTTACAATTTTAGACTAAAGACTGAACTCTTGTGCTTGTGGAGCAGAATACATTAGGTGTAAAAAAGGTCTGTAGCATCACTGCCCTTTAATTATCCAAACTGGAAGCAAACGGAATGTCCAATTAGAATGAATATTCATAATATATTCTTAGATCAGGACATTTTCTAGCAACAAGACTAAATAAAGTCTGTCTTCATTCTGAGTCTTCCATAGGTAATACTGATTAAATGAAACTATTGCAGACAAGAAATCATACCTTTTGTATGGTTTCATCCATATGAATTTAAAAAAAACACACACAAGAAGTTAAACTACATTTTCAGGGATGCACACATATTTGGGAAAGCTATAAAACCAGGCAATGGTCATCTCAGTCAGGCAGGAGAGGCACACACTGACAGGGTGCAGAGTCCTTGGCGGCAGCACATTTCCTCATTCCGGCTGTCGCTGTTACAGTTATTCCTGATACTTTTCACTTACAATTTCTATAAGTGCAGTTATGCTATATGTGTGTTCTATTTCACAATTTCGAACAGACTTTCAAAGACTGCTTAAGAAGAAATACCTCACACAAATGTCATCAAATTGAGAGTAATAAGAATTTGGGATTAGGACCTGATAAGGAGAGAGCCTGCTCTTGGTTTACCGCTGAAATTGTATACATATATATATAATGGTTAGAACCCATCGACAGCCTTTCCTTTATACTGCATGTACTGGGTGTGGTTGGGGATTCTGGAGCTGCTTTTCTCAGCTAAATGCAGATGCAAATTTCAGACAATAATCTCTAGAAATCAAAGAATGACAATCAAGCATTGCTGCTGCTGAAAGTAACAATGAGGCGCCCACTGGCAAGGCCAGGGGAGCAAGATTTTAATTAATGAGCATGTTTATCTAGCTATGAATGATACTGCACCACTTCCTGTGTTCAGAGTCTCTTATTAATATTTCTATGGGTAGCATATCTTTCTTCCAAGACCTCTCCTTTCTTTTATTGTTGTCTTGGGTATTTAGGAAAGGGTTGTGATTTACCTTATGATTGATTCTCACATGAATCTTTTCATAAGAGTCTGATAAGAAGAATCAGCCATTGGATTCTTATTAAAATGTAAAATATATAACTATGGGCAACATGGCAACAGATTTGGTCATAAAACCAGTAGCACACAGTGTTAGGACTAAAGCATATTTACACATTAAATGAGAACATTATGAGCACACACAGAAAACAGAGCAATCATGACAATGTAAATGGAAACCAGCCCTTATCTAATTTGACACTTACAAAATCCTTCACCCTTCACCATCTGGGAAAACAGAAAAGAACCAAATTACAAACAAATAAGTATGTTATTTCCAGCATGCTTAGGTTTTTTGTTTTACCAAGAGATGTACTATTCCATTTCTAGTTCAAATTCATGGGTTGTGATCCTAACAAACTAAACAGAAAACGATGACTTTTCTGAAAGGAGAGTAGTTTCTAGCTCTTTAACCGAGTGTAGCAGCCAACATCCATTTGTCACTTGACATCTGTCAAGTGTCTTACATATATTATTTCCTTTAATCCTCACAAAATTTTATAAGATAAGCAACTCTACACTCCCCCACTTTATCAGGAAAGAAACTGAGCAAATCAGTGCTTAGGGAAGCTGGAAGCTAATCCCAGAAGCTAATTCCAGAGGCCACACTTTAAAGATCATCACCAGGATAGTGCCCAGACAGCATCCTTAACAGCCTCAAGCAAAGATGGCAGGTTTTAGAAGCACATAATTTACTCAGAAATTTATTCATACAGAGTTTAGCATAGGTGATAAAGAACCAGAAACAGTTCTAGAAGTTTGCATTACCAGACTTTCATTTGCAAACACATCAAAAGCTTCATGTTGCCTTGTCTGTGACCCCCTGCCTCCACGAGCTATGTTCCCATGTCTCGCTGTCACTGCACGTCTCACGTTATCTGGTCATATGTTTATCTTTGCTTGTGTCTACTCGGTCTTGAGAACACTTAAAGGAAGGAACTTTAAATTCTTATGTCCTCAGTACCTCATACAGGATCTGGAATATAGCAGACATGATAAGTATTTCTAGAATCCAGCATTAAGCAGTAATATACAGTAAATCCCCCACATGCAAATGATATTCATTCCAAGTGGGTGTTTGTAAGTCCAACAAAGTTAGCTTAGGTACCCAACTGACACAGTCAGCTATATAGTACTATACTCTCATAGGTTTATAATGCTTTTCACAGAATAATACATAAAAAGCAAACAGAAAAAAATCAAAGAAAACATGTTTAATCCTATAGTACAGTACCTTACAGAGTGCAGTAGTACAATACAATAGTGGGCACACGGGGGCTGACATACGGTGGACAGGCAAGAGCAGTTACGAACTGGAAGAGGTGGGAGATGGGAGAGCTGAAAGATCATCAGCAATAGGCGATGGAGGGCAAGATGCAATTTTATTCATGCCTGATGATGATGGAACACACATTTGCATCTTCAAAAGCTTGTGACTTGAACGTTCATAGGTAGAGGATGTTCTGTAATGGTGCTTACATTTGTTAAGCACTACCGTGTGTCTTGTGTGTTGTCTCATTTCTCATAGAATTTAACGGGGTGAAATTGTTGTATTAGCCTTATCTTTAAGCATTTAATTATAGGCTTAGATTCAACTATGAATAACTTGCTCAGGGTCATATAGGTAGTAAAAGTGAAGCCAGAATCCAGAGTCAGAGCTGTCTAATTCTGGAGCCTTCCCACTCAAACTCTGCACTGTCTGTCTTATTCTCTTGTCTTAAAGTCAGTATCATTTATTAGAAAAAAATTAGTCATTCTTGGTAAGTTCTATTTTTTATATGACTTTATGGTAATCTTCTGGCTTCCCTTTCAGCTCAGCTGGTAAAGAATCCACCTGCAATGCGGGAGACCTGGGTTCCATCACTGAGTTGGGAAGATTCCCTGGAGAAGGGAAAGGCTACCCACTCCACTATTCAGGCCTGAAGAAGTCCATGAAATGTATAGTCCATGGGGTCACAAAGAGTCAGATACAAATGAGTGACTTTCACTTTCACTTTCATGCTAATCTTCATTCTGTAGGTAAGTATGTAAAATATGTCTCTTGAAATATCTTTACTTTCCTGAATGGATGATTCCTCAAGAGTCAGACCCTTCAACCTGGCTGTAACCGTCTTTTGTAATAGCATGTAGAGAGAAATTAGTGACGCTTCTTTCTGGAGGACAAAGACTGAAGAGCTGGTTGCTGAATGCACATCCCTGCTGACTGCATATTAGATATCTGAATACAGTGGCACTGGATGACGGAAAACAGAAATTATTCTGAAATTTGGTGCTTCACTTTTAGTAGTTCTGATTGTCCTCAAATACAATCTCTGCTTATTTAAAGAAACAAATAATCATTCAAAGCACACTCCAATTAAAAAAAATAATAATACTACAGTTTGAGGAAAGAAGAAAATCATCCCCATTAATCATCTGGAATATGATACAGACATTGTGGTCTGGTTTCATCTAAGACTGACCATATTTATTAAAGTTAATTTTTTCTATACAGTATGCTTTCTACTTTTTGTTAATGAGAAATTTAAGGAACATTTCCAGAGCTGTGAGAACAATTTCACACTTCAAGCAAAAGCTTGGGGAAAACATCAAACCGTGTATTTGAAAGATACAAAAAAAGAAATCACTTGTCCTGGAATTATTTTCAAATTTTGGTCACAATAGTGTGAACTTTTGAGAAATATAAAATAGTTTTCTCTAAAGTGATACAATTCAAAAGCAGTCCAAAGGAAATGTTCTCCAAGAATGATATATCCATAGCAATTTATGGATTCTGAGGTGCAATTATTCCTGCAAATAAAACTGATGAAGCTGCAATGCTGTCAAACTACGAGGCCAAGATTTAATAACAGTTGTTGTTTTTCCTTCCATTCTCCTTTTTACTTCCCATTCAAACAATGGTGCAAGAAAATAAAACAAAATTAAAGACAGACCTCAATTTGGAAGGATTAAATTAGGCAGGCAAAAGTTAAATATACATTGGAAGGCAGTGAATCGTCTACAACTGGGATACTGAGGCAGAGTACCAGACCCATGGACCGGGATGTCAGGATTAGGCCGTGGTTATAGCCTTTTCCCAATCTGTAGGTCTGTGTTTCTTATTGGTGCTCCTGGCAAGTGCCCTCCCTCTGTGAGATCCTCCTATTCTCCCTTGACATTGTCTTTCAAAAGGCAGGATCTACTCTCACGTCTTTGACTCCTTCTGGCCAGAAAGCTCTCTGCTGGGACCAGGAGCAGCTCTGTCCAGAGGCAGTTTGACATAGGGCAGAGCGTAAAGCCATCTTTGTACTTGTTCAGAGTTGGCCTACCCTAGTCTTTCTTTAGTCTTGATCGACCTCTCTATTTATAGATGCAGCTGGTGAAAGTTGGGCTGGCATCCAAACCAAAGTCTGTCTCTAAACCTCGTGTTTCTATTGTACCACACATCAGCAATTATCCTAGATTTTCAGCAATTCAGCAGCAGAATTTTAATTTATTTCTCCTGTCCCGGCATAGCTCAAAGCCTGAGGGGTACAAAGGTACAAAAACCATGGCCAAGCCAGACAGTTATAGCCCAAAAGATTCTCCGACGCATCATCCAAGTTATCCTGGATGCCCCAAAAGTATCAGCTGTATCCTTTCAAAGAAATGAAACTGCATTCCTGCTGATAATACCCCGCACTAGGGAATGATGGCTATGGAACTGAATTTGCATGCATCACCTGAATTGAAGACTCAGAGGATTATTGAAATAAACAGAGAAAGTAACTTGGAATATCTTGTACTTACAATTTACACTTTAAAGATGGAGACATGGAGGCTCAGCAGAGTCTCGGGTTCGGTTTGACTTGGATTTAGGGCTGCCGTGGGCCCTCCCTGCAATGTTGTCCTTCACTCCAGCCTGCGGAGCAGGCTGAGTCAGCACTGCTTTTTCCAACAATAACAATAAAATGAATTTTCACAAAAACAAGAGTTACAGAGGAGAGTGCTCTGAGCAATCCTGAAGCAGATAAGATCACAGAGCAGCTGCAGGAGAAAAGAATTGTAAATTGAGATTATGTAGAATTTGAACACCTGTTCTGACTTTAGGATTAATTCTACCATTTAAAAAAATGTTTTAATTGGACTTTCTAAATACTTTTCTTTGCACCAACTTTACCTATAAAAACAAGAGAATATCTGACTTTTGGAGAAATGAGGATATACTTAGCTAGTGCTAAAAATACCTTCAGTTCAGTTCAGTTCAGTTGTTCAGTCGTGTCCGACTCTTTGTGACCCCATGAAACACAGCACACCAGGCCTCCCTGCCCATCACCAACTCCCAGAGTTCACTCAGACTCACGTCCATCGAGTCCGTGATGCCATCCAGCGATCTCATCCTTTGTTGTCCCCTTCTCCTCCTGCCCACAATCCCTCCCAGCATCAGAGTCTTTTCCAGTGAGTCAACTCTTCGCATGAGGTGGACAAAGTACTGGAGTTTCAGCTTTAAGCATCATTGCTTCCAAAGAACACCAGGGTTGATCTCCTTCAGAATGGATTGGTTGGATCTCCTTGCAGTCCAAGGGATGCTCAAGAGTCTTCTCCAGCACCACAATTCAAAAGCATCAATTCTTCGGCGCTCAGGCTTCTTCACAGTCCAGCTCTCACATCCATACATGACCACTGGAAAAACCATAGCCTTGACTAGATGGACCTTCGTTGGCAAAGTAATATCTCTGCTTTTCAACATGCTACCTAGGTTGGTCATAACTTTCCTTCCAAGGAGTAAGTGTTTTTTAATTTCATGGCTGCAGTCACCATCTGCAGTGATTTTGGAGCCCATAAAAATAAAGTCTGACACTGTTTCCACTGTTTCCCCATCTATTTCCCATGAAGTGATGGGAACAGATGCCATGATCTTCATTTTCTGAATGTTGAGCTTTAAGCCAACTTTTTCACTCTCCACTTTCACCAAGAGGCTTTTTAGTTCCTCTTCACTTTCTGCCATAAGGGTGGTGTCATCGGCATATCTGAGGTTACTGAGATTTCTCCCAGCAATCTTGATTCCAGCTTGTGCTTCTTCCAGCCCAGTGTTTCTCATGATGTACTCTGCATAGAAGTTAAATAAGCAGGGTGACAATATACAGCCTTGGCGTACTCCTTTTTAAGCAGTGCTATACATAGCAACAAGGGCAAGAAGTAGACCCATTATTCACAAACAGGCTTTATCCTGTGAAATTTCCAAATCTATGTGAAAATTTCAGCAAACAGCATAGGCTGAAAGGCATTTTAATTATTAAGAAGTAAAGACATTCTTTTTTAAGATTTAAAACAAACTTATGACATGGAGCTGTACACACACAGTCTACCAATGTCAAATTCCTTATTTTGAAATAGTATAATAATTAGTTAACGTGTAATCAAAGAAAACTTGGCGTAAGGCAACTTCCTATGAATCTATAATTATTTCCAAATAAAAACCCACTAACTCTTGAGAAAGATAATGAATGTACACTCATTACACATCATTTCATGACATTATTATTATGTTCAATTAGTATTGTGCTAGTGTCAGCTGGTCTTTTGCTACTGCTGCTACATGCTATTCTTTAGCACTATCAGGAATCCATTGTAGGCTCATTTCCAATATAAACTTCATAAACAAGTGAATTAAATATATGTCAGAAATATTTTTTCATTAATTCAGGCCATTTTTTTGTACCATTTAGTTACCTAAACCTCCACATTGGGTTGATCTTTTGCTTTGTCTGATATTATTCATTCAAAACATGGGTACTGATTCATTTAAAGATTGCCAATGTTGATTGAATCATTTTTAGTGCTATGCTGCTACTTCTGCTAAGTCGCTTCAGTCGTGTCCAACTCTGTGCGACCCCAGAGACGGCAGCCCACCAGGCTCCCCCATCCCTGGGATTCTCCAGGCAAGAACACTGGAGTGGGTTGCCATTTCCTTCTCCAATGCATGAAAGTGAAAAGTGAAAGTGAACTCGCTCAGTCATGTCCGACTCAGCAACCCCATGGGCTGCAGCCTACCAAGCTCCTCCGTCCATGGGATTTTCCAGGTAAGAGTACTGGAGTGGGGTGCCATTGCCTTCTCCTTTGAGTGCTATAGAAGGTGAGTAAATTTTTTCTCTTCATTGAAAAGGCAAAAGGCCTGATTTAAGGAATATATAATTTTATAAATTCTAGCCTAACTAGATCATGATCCTTATGTCAAATCCATAATGTTCATTTACTTAAGGACATTAATATGTGCTTCTCTTGGAATGCTGAAGTTGGAAAAGTCTATAAGAGTTCTCCAATCCACACACCATATATTATACTAATATAAGACTGACTGAAGCTGAATGATTTGCTCACTAAGGCCATCTTTATCATTGTAAACAATTCATAACCAGATTTGTTTTGACTGAGTTCAGAACTCAGTCCCGCACCTCACAACTGTGTGACTTTATTGTATCTGTGCTTCAGTTTCTGTATCTGTAACGCGAGGATCCTAACAGTGCAATTGTTGAGGTTTTTCTGAGATACAATTAAATTATAATTTTTTATTCTAAATATGCTAGATTTTAGCTGAGGTGATTTTATACTTGTAAGTCTAGATATTCTTGGTTTATCAGTATTTCCCTGATGTGTCTTTTCTATGTTAAGAACCATTATTTAACATATTGTTACCAAACAGGACTCTGTGAGGGCTTCCTGGGACAGAACTCCCAAACTATGTCAGTTGCCTGCCTCTTATCTGAAGAAAAACTTAAGCCTTCTGGGACTTCCATGAGTTCCGAAGAATGAAGTTAATCAGAGAAGTGAGACAAGGTAGAAAGGAAGGAAAACAGTAAAGCAAAATATAATTACAATGGTTTAACCATTAAACAAAGTCTTTAGTTCTTCCTCAAGGGCTGTAGATAATAATCTGGGCCGTGTCCTTTGAGCTGTTTTGTAGATACTGAAACTCCCACCAGATGGAAGTTGACTGTATGCTGACCACAAGCATGTAAACACTCCAGACTGGTTTGAACCGAAGGGTTGGTGATGGTGACTCCCAATTATTTCACCAACAACCACTTAGAAGAATATCCATGAGCTGTGGAGTATCCATGTATGTGGAGTATCATGTACTCCACAGTCTTCTTCCCTCACTGTCCTGTTTTATAAACACTAACTGCCCTGGATTCCCTGCTTAGGGCCCGCAATAAAAGCTGCACTTTCATTCACCACAGCCTCGGTCAGTAGACTGGCTTTACAGCACGTGGGCAAGTGGACCAAAGTGTGGCCTGGTAACAATACAACACACCATGAACTAAAAATTGCACGTGTGTGTTTCACTGTTCATTGCTGCAGCAGACACCCTGCTTCTGTGTCTAGCATCGACTCTTTATGCAGACTTGGAGGAGAGCAGGACTCTGGCCAACAGTCTCCTTTTCCCTGTAGAGATCAGATGGACCAACACATCCTCTCAGAAGCAATCTTCTCCTTGGTTTGGAGTGAGTTCATAACTTTTCCACGGAATTTTGGTCTACTCCAAAAGCTTCTAAAGTTCTTGCCCACCTGGAGGGGAAGGGCCCAAACCAGCTCCAGCCATTGCCCTTCTGAGGGTTCCAGTTAGCAGCTGGACTGAGGCAGCAGGAGCGTCGCAGAGTCACCTTCACACTTCAGTCCTCGTAGAATCTCCTAGTGATTTTGAAGAAAGTGGAAAGTAATTATTAATTCCTCAAATCCACTTTTCCTCTAGAAGACAGGAATTTAATCCTTACTAATCCAGTTGCTTAGAGGTCACACCTGTTTCTTCTTTTTTTCTCATCATTTTTCAAATTAATCCTTAGGGTCTATTATTTTATCTTTGTAAATCATCTCAAAGCTTGTACTTTACCTTTCTGTCACTGTCTCTCTTTACAACCAGCCTTCTGGCAAGTTTTCCAGATTCTTTGTTGCTTTGGAATCTTCAGTTTATTTTTTACATAAGAGTTTGTGAGCGTTTTTTACTTAAAAAGCAAAACAAAACAAAAAAACACTCACATTTAGCCCCTGTCTCTCTACAACCACATCTGGACACCTGGTGCAATTCCTCCTCTCACTCACTGTGCTTTATTCACATGAACTCTAATTCAGTTTCTAGACCATTCCAAGCTTTTCTTTTTCTTATCTTAGGGTTTCTGCTCATACTATTTCTTCCTTCTGGAATGTTCTTCCCTAGGCTGTGGTTATACTGGGTCTCTGCTCATTCACAGCTCTTGGTTGAATGTTTCTTACCTGGGAAAGCCTTTTTTTGTCATTCTAGGTTAGTCCTTTTCTGCTAATTTTTAACTAAACTGTTTCTTTCATAAAAGTTTACATCTTTCGATTATTTCTTGGCTAATTTATTGTCTGTGTTTTGTTTGTTTATCTGCATGTTTAATGATAGCAAGGACCATGTATGTTTTGCTACTAAACACAGGATTAGTATTAATAAACTTTTATTAAATAAGTGAATGTAGGTTAAAAAAAAGATATTAAAAACACATACCCAACGCAAAGCATTGACTGTCAGCAATAATTTCATTAAATGCATTTACAGCCCTCTTTTCTTTCTCCTCTCTTTCTCTGACTCCCTCCAGTGTGAGTGGTGGTGGAGGTGGCTTAGTTGCTCAGTGTGTCTGACTTAGGGTATTTGGGTACTTGGTCAGGGCTGGGGTGCAAGGTGTGGTAGTCTGGTCACCATCAGAGACCCAGACTGTCTCCGGTGCCTAAGCAGCAAAAGTGGCTGTCCCTACCCTGCTCAGACTGCACCTCACGTGTGAGCCAGCTCAGGGTCTCACAGCGTGGTTCTCTCCTCAGCCGTGGGGAGTGGGATGTGGAGCAAGTGGAGCTGGAGCATCTGCTGAGCTCAGGCTGAGCCATGGGCTGGGCAGTTGCATGTGGTTTCAGCTGGCCCCCTCCCCCTGCCGGGCAGGCAAGCAAGCCTGTGCCCCTCACAGGTGGAGTCCAGGCCTTGTACAGCCATGCTGTTCATCCCACCCGTCAAGGATGCTTGCCTTCCCATATCGGACCCCAGGACTGGCAGGCCCAGTAATGGCTTGAACCACTCATGAAGGCCTCTGCGTAATTAATCTCAGTTTCCTCTGAGTCCCCTCCAGGGGCACAGGCCCTGACCTAATCACTTCTCTTTCCTTTCTACCTGACTCTGTGTGTTGTATAGGAGTCTTTCTGTCAATCTCCAGTTCATTTTCATTGAGAATCATTCCACATTTTGATTTGTTTCTCAGGGGAGGTGAGCTCCACATCCTCCTATTCCACCATCACAATCTGAGTTTCCAACATTGACTGTCTTAAAAGGAGAGAAATCATACGTAAAACTGACTATAATATAAATAAATACCAACTACCATATGAAAGACATATGTTAAATACCATGGAAATACAGACAGAATATGGAAATCTATGAAGGCAATATTAAAGACTATTTGATGTTTGAATTGAACCTTAAACTTAAGGAGCAAGGGAGGAAGGCATTTAAAAGCAAAATATAACTTTCAAAGTAAAAGGTGATGAAGAAAATTCTATTAGGTATATACAAGAAATAAAGCAGGTAGAAAAATAGGATTAATAGGGATATAAGGTAGTTCAGTTCAGTCAGTTCAGCCACTTAGTCATGTCTAACTCTTTGCAACCCCATAAACTGCAGCACACCAGGCTTCCCTGTCCTTCACCAACTCCCAAAACTTGTTCAAACTCATGTCCATCAAGTCAGTGATGCCATCCAACCACCTCATCCTCTGTGTCCCCTTCTCCGCCAGCTTTCAATCTTTCCCAGCATCAGGGTCTTTTTCAATGAGGCAGGTGACCAAAGTATTGGAGCTTCAGGACTGATTTCCTTTCAGGACTGATTTCCTTTAGGATTGACTGGTTTGATCTCCTTCCTGTCCAAGGGAATGGCAACCCACTCCAGTGTTCTTGCCTGGAGAACCCCAGGTACAGGCGAGACCATTGGGCTGCCATTTATGGGGTTGCACAGAGTCGGACAAGACTGACTCGACTTAGCAGCGGTAGCAGCAGCAGCAGCTGTCCAAGGGACTCTCAAGAGTCTTCTCCAACACAACAGTTCAAAAGCATCCATTTTTCTGCACTCAGCTTTCTTTATGGTCTGACTCTCACACCCATACATGACTACAGGAAAAACCATAGCTTTGACTATATGAACCTTTGTTGGTAAAGTAGTAATGTTTATGCTTTCTAATATGCTGTCTAGGTTTGTCATAGCCTTTCTTCCAAAAAGAAAGCACCTTTTAATTTCAGGGCTGCAGTCACCATCTGCAGTGATTTTGGAGCCCAAGAAATTAAAGTTGTCATTGTTTCCTTTGTTTCCCCATATATGTGCCATGAAGTGATGGGACCGAATACCATGATCTTAGTTTTCTGAATGTTGAGCTTTAAGCCAGCTTTTTCACTCTCCTCTTTCACATTCATCAAGAGGCTTTAGTTATTCTTCACTTTCTGATAAGAGTGGTGTTACATGCATATCTGATATTTCTCCAAGCAATCTTGATTCCAGCTTGTGCTTCTGCCAGCCCAGCTTTTCTCATGATATACTCTGCATATAAGTTAAATAAGCAGGGTGACAATATACAGCCTTGACGTACTTCTTTCCCAGTTTTGAACCAGTTCATTGTTCCATGTCGGGTTCTAACTATTACTTCCTGACCTGCATACTGGTTTCTCAGGAGTCAGGTGAGAAGGTCTGGTACTCCCATCTCCTTAAGAATTTTTCAGTTTGTTGTGATCCACCCAGTCAGGGTTTGCATTTTGTTTGGTAATTGAATCAAAACTATTTGTTGTTTTAATTTGGATAGTAATATGTTCAACAAGAAGTATAAACTCCACAGGGAGAATTGGGCAAGAAAACAGAATAGTAGTGTTATAAAATTGGCTTAAATTAGGATGTGACAATGGGAATGGAAAATAATGGATGACAAATCTGGTCTTGAAATGATAAAGTCTGTGGAAATATCTCCAAGGATACAGATGCCCATAGCATCTCGTATGTAAATATTTTAGTGCAGGCAGAATTTTCGAGAAAGAGAGTCCATGGCTCTTATCAGAAATCTCAAATGAGTCTCAAACATGACAATTTTAAGAAGGCTAGCTTTCTTACCCTAGTTCTTCCCTGTGGGACTACTTGGAAATACTTATCCATGGCTTTCATTTGTCTTTGCTGCTTTGTTTGAATCATTCTGTAGAGTAAGACACTCAACGCAAATTAGCTATATTAAAAAAAAAAAAAGATTCTAAGCAAATGCATTCCCAGGGTGTGTCATTTATCTTCATTCATTTCCATTTAGAAAGGAGTAGTTTTTCTTCTCAGTGATCCTAGCTTTGGAATCTAAGGCTAAGTATTCACATTCAGTGGATTAAATATACCCCCTCATCCTTTTAAACCAGCATCCCATTGACTTAATAGAGATTTGTAAATTTTGTTCCAAGCCTCTAACACAAGTTGCTTCTTAAAGGGCATATGCAAACACTGTTTACTCATATACCCAGGTTATTTTTCTAATACCTAGACAGTGGATTCAAAGAGCAGGCTTACAAACAAAGGAGTGCAGTGCTTCAGATTTCTTTTCTGACATGCATTTAAGTCTTGTAGATTTTCAGGAATTGTTTATTTGCCACTCAGTGGATTTAACTTACCTTGTTTCCTAGGTGTAGATATTAACCATGAAGGCTGTTTTCTCACTCATGGAAGACATATTTTAGAAATGTTGGTATTGATTTGCTCTTGTAGGGCGTGCCAGACAGAAAATTTCTCCTGCAAGACCCAAGCATGAATTCCCTTCAGCTTCTAGGAGCTGGTTGCTCACACATCTTGCCTTTGCTGATAACTGTTCCAGCCCTGCTCCACTTGTAGTGGAAGGAGATCACAGGCAAAGTGACCCACCCATGCGGAGTCCATGTCCCTCCTTCTACCACTCTCTGGGCACCCGGGACCTGGGAACCCCTGGTCAAACAGACTCAAGCTTGAATTCTTAGTAGACAGTTGGGCAATTATTATAATTATTCTATAAGTTTCTGCATCTTTGATAGAAGAGGTATGAAAGTCTCCAGCAGCAAAACCAGTTGAGCTGTGGTTTAGGGTCCAGGCAACAAAAAGGCAATTAGCTTTTAGAAGAAACTCTTTTATTATACTGAGACCATTGAGGAATATCTCTTAAGGTCCTCTTAAAAGCAACATTGTATACCATAAGAAACAATAATTATAATAACTTCCTTACAATTAGTTTAACAAGGAGTTTCCTAGTTTATTTCTTATAGTGCTCCTCAGTGAAAGTCATGGGCACATTCATAGGCAGGGTAAGTAATAAGGGCAGCTTCCTGTTATGCCCAAGTTGTGAAATCTCCCAATGAGCACCAGGGAGCCGATATCCGATGCAAAAGCAAGAGAGTTTTTATTACCAAGCTCGAGCTGGGGCTCCCACTGATACAGACACAGTGGCTATAGGGAGGAGCCCTGAGCTCTGGGTTACATTGCTTATATAGGGTATTCTTGCGCGAGAAATTTGAAAAACGGGAGTTTCCGGGTTGAGAGATGTCTAATTGGTTACCTTCTGTGGAAGGGTTAGGTGTTGGGTTCTGATTGGTTCCCATTTCCCAGGCTGGCCACGGGTTCTGATTGGTCCACGGGTAGTGGGGTGGGGTTAAGGGATTTCTAAAGGCTCTTTTCCTGAAACATTACAAAATGGAGTAGCTTAGATTCTTCACTTCTCAAAAGCTTTATATCTTGTGGTGCAGGCACACAACTCTTTTTTGGCTTGAGGTACAAGAAAAAAGATTACCTAGAGTAACATATGAAATGCATCACTTCAGAAATATTCCACAAATTCTGTTTTTAAGAATAATCTTCTAAAGGATGGTTTATTTTGAATGTTCTTAAAATGAAGCTAAATGGACTGTGTAAG
>SJYF01001684.1:1453964-1468202 GCA_006410515.1 Procapra przewalskii
GGATTATTTGCAAATCCTCCACAGATGCTCTTGGACTTCTTGCATTTGTTACACAAGCTCAGGTAGAGTGACCTTTTAAAAAGACATAGTCTCAGAAAACCCCACATTCCATAGTCTGGTCTGCACTGGCAACTGAAAAATGAATTTTCCTGAAAAAGATCAAACTATCTAATCTCCACCTGTAAAATAAAGAACATAAGAACCATAGCAACTTGTCAACCATTAGAATTCATATTCATTTAATACTACTCAGGAAAAGTGGAAAGAGTGACAGATTTTCTTTTCTTTGGTTTCAGTATCACTATGGGTGGTGACTGCAGCCACGAGATTAAAAGATGCTTGCTTACTCTTGGAAGGAAAGCTAAGACAAATGTTGACAGTGTATTAAAGAGCAGAGGTATCACTTTGTCAACAGAGGTCTGGCTAATCAAAGCTACGATATTTCCAGTAGTTATGTACATATCTGAGAGTTGGACCATAGGAAGGATGAATGCTGAAGAACTGATTCTTTCAAATTGTGGTGCTAGAGAAGACTTCTGAGAGTCCCTTGAAATGCAAGGAGACCAAACCAGTCAATTCTACCTTTAGAATATTAATTAATACTGAAATTCATTGGAAGGACTGCTGCTGAAGTTGAAGCTGAAGCTACAATACTTTGGCCACCTGACACAAAGAACTGACTCACTGCAAAAGACCCTGATGCTGGAAAAGACTGAGAGCAGGAGATGGGGATGACAGAGGATGAGATGGTTGGATGGCATCACCGACTCAATGGACATGAGTTTGAGCAAGCCTCAGGAGATGGTGAAGGACAGGGAAGCCTGGTGTGCTATAGTCCATGGGTCACAAAGAGTCGGACACAACTGAATGACTGAACTGAACTGAAGAAAGTGGAACTTAAGTGTTCTGACAAGAAAAAAGAAGGTTAAATACAGGAGGTGATGGACATGTGTGTTAATCTAATGGGGAATCTTTTCACAATGTATACATATATCAAATCATCACATTGTACAATTTAAATATCTGAAATTTTGTCAACTATATGCCAATAAAACTGGAAGGGGGACCCAAAGTGCTGATATCCAGGTATTAAATTAAAAATATTGTTAAGAGAAGGGAAAATATAGAAAGATGGGAAAATATTTAAACTTCACAAAAAAGGAATTTTAATTGTTACTAAATAAATGAGGTATCCGGTGTCATTAGTAGTCAGGAAAATGTGAGTGAAAAGTACAATAAAATATCATTACACATCCATAAGACTGACTAATACAGGAATGGTATGAGTTGTATACACTGCTGGCAGGACTGTAAATGGGTACAGCCACTTTGGAAAACTATTTGAGATCAGCCAGTAAAGCTGAAAAACTGCATATTTGACCATCTTACAATTTTAGACTTAAGATTGAACTCTTGTGCATGTGGAGCAGAATACATTAGGTGTAAAAAGCGTCTGTAGCATCACTGCCCTTTAATTATCCAAACTGGAAGCAAACTGAATGCCCAATTAGAATGAATAATCATAATATGTTCTTAGATCAGGACATTTTCTAGCAACAAGACTAAATGAAGTCTGTCTCCATTCCGAGTCTTCCACAGGTAATACTGAATAAATGAAACTACTGCAAACAAGAAATCATAAGGTTTCATCTGTATGAACTTCAAAAAAACAAGAAGTTAAACTACATTTTTAGAGATGCACATAAACGTAGGCAAGCTATAAAACCAGGGCAATAGTCATCTCAGTCGGTCAGGAAAGCAGCAGGCTCTGGAGAGGCACACACTGACAGGGCGCAGAGTCCTTGGCGGCAGCACATTTCCTCATTCCGAGTGTTGTCATTTTATTCCTGATGCTTTTCACTTACAATTGCTATGATGCAGTTATGCTATATATGTGTTCTATTTCACAGTTTTGAAAAGACTTTCAAAAGGCTGCTTAAGAAGAAATACCTCATACAAATGTCATCAAATTGAGCATAATAAGAATTTGGGATTAGGAATTGATAAGGAGAGAGCCTGTACTCGGTTTACCGCTGAAATTGTATACATATGTATAACGGTTAGCAATATTGTCTTAACAATATGCTCTTCAGGTCCAAAAAAGTTATGCCTTTTTTTTTCTTGAGTTTTATTCAGCCCATTTTCTTTATTATAATCTATAGCAAAATTGGATAATCTTAAATAATATAGGAAACTTCATGACCAAGAAAATCACGATGGTGTGATCACTCACCTAGAACCAGACATCCTGGAATGTGAAGTCAAGTGGGCCTTAGAAATAATCACTACAAACAAAGTTAGTGGAGGTGATGGATTCCAGTTGAGCTATTTCAGATCCTGAAAGATGATGTGAAAGTGCTGCAGTCAATATGCCAACAAATTTGAAAAACTCAGCAGTGGCCACAGGACTGGAAAAGGTCAGTTTTCATTCCAATCCCAAAGAAAGGCCATGCCAAAGAATGCTCAAACTACCGCACAACTGCACTCATCTCAGACGCTCAAAATTCTCCAAGCCAGGCTTCAGCAATATGTGAACCATGAACTTCCAGATGTTCAAGATGGTTTTAGAAAAGGCAGAGGAACCAGAGATCAAATTGCCAACATCCGCTGGATCATTGAAAAAGCAAGAGAGTTCCGGAAAAACATGTATTTCTGCTTTATTGACTATTCCAAAGCCTTAGACTGTGTGGATCACAATAAACTTGGAAAGTTTTGAAAGCGATAGGCATACCAGACCATCTAACCTGCCTCTTGAGAAACCTGTATGCAGGTCAGGAGGCAACAGTTAGAACTGGACATGGAACAACAGACTGGTTCCAAATAGGAAAAGGAGTACCTCAAGGCTGTACATTGTCACTCTGCTTATTTAACTTCTATGCAGAGTACATCATGAGAAACGCTGGACTGGAAGAAGCACAAGCTGGAATCAAGATTGCCGGGACAAATATCAATAACCTCAGCTATGCAGATGACACCACCCTTATGGCATAAAGAGAAGAGGGACTAAAAAGCCTCTTGAAAGTGAAAGAGGAGAGTGAAAAAGTTGGTTTAAAGCTCAACATTCAGAAAACAAAAATCATGGCATCCGGTCCCATCACTTCATGGGAAATAGATGGGGAAACAGCAGAAATAGTGTCAGACTTTATTTTTGTGGGATCCAAAATCACTGCAGATGGTGACTGCAGCCATGAAATTAAAAGACGCTTACTCCTTGGAAAGAAAGCTATGACCAACCTAGATAGCGTATTGAAAAGCAGAGATATTACTTTGTCAACAAAGGTTGGTCTAGTCAAGGCTGTGGTTTTTCCTGTAGTCATGTATGGATGTGAGAGTTGGGCTGTGAAGAAAGTGAGCGTCGAAGACCTGATGCTTTTAAACTGTGGTGCTGGAGAAAACTCTTGAGAGTCTCTTGGACTGCGAGAAGATCCATCCAGTCCATTCTGAAGGAGATCAGCCCTGGGTGTTCTTTGGAAGGAATGGTGCTAAAGCTGAAACTACAATACTTTTGCCACCTCATGAGAAGAGTTGACTCATTGGAAAAGACTCTGATTGCAGAAGGGGGCAGGAGAAGAAGGGGATGACAGAGGATGAAATGGGTGGATGGCATCACTGACTTGATGGGCGTGAGCCTGAGTGAACTCTGGGAGTTGGTGATGCACAAGGAGGCCTGGTGTGCTGTGATTTTTGGGGTCGCAAAGAGCTGGACACGACTGAGTGACTGAATGAATGAAAGATATTTCAGAAACTTCCTGGTCTTGAAAATAAAATACAAAATTGTATTTTATTTTCTATATTATTGAATAAAATCCTTACAATCTGTTCCTCTTGAGTCTCATCTCCTGCCTTTTATGAAAGTGCCCTCTACTTCCCTACCACATAGCCAATCTCTTGCAAATCTGTTCATGCACAGGATGTTCTTCCACATCTGTTCTACCTTAAGCACTAGTCCATGTTCATCCTTCAAGAAGCTTATGTGTTGCTTTCCCTAGAAGTCTTACTTGAACTCATCTTCACTTTTTTTTTTTTTTTTTACTTTTTATCTTGTAATGGAGCATAAATGATTAACAATGTTGTGTTAGTTTCAGGTGTACAACAAACTGATTCAGTTGTACAAGTTTCAGGTGTACAACAAACTGATTCAGTTATACAATACATGTATTTATTGTTTTTCAAATTCCTTTCTCTTTTTTTCCCATTCTGCTTTTTATTTTTATTTATTTATTTTTTTAATATAAATTTATTTATTTTAATTGGAGGTTAATTACTTTACAATATTGTATTGTTTTCCCATACATCAACATGAATCCACCACAGGTATACACGTGTTCCCCATCCTGAACTTCCCACCCTCCTCCCTCCCCGTACCATCCCTCTGGCTCATCTCAGTGCACCAGCCCCAAGCATCCAGTATCATGCATCAAACCTGGACTGGCATTTCGTTTCATATATGATATTATACATGTTTCATTGCCATTCTCCCAAATCATCCCACCCTCTCCCACAGAGTCCAAAAGACTGTTCTATACATCTGTGTCTCTTTTGCTGCCTCACATACAGGGTTACTGTTATCATCTTTCTAAATTCCTTTCTCAATTACAGAATATTGAGCAGAGTTCCCTGTGATATACAGTAGGTCCTTGTTGATTATCTTTTTTATTGGAAAACTGTTGATTTACATTGCTGTGTCTGTTTATGCTGTACAACAAAGTGAATCAGCCATATGTGTACATCTATGTCCTCTCTTTTTGGATTTCCTTTGCATTTAGGTCACTGCAGAGCACTGAGCAGAGTTCCCTGTGCTACACAGTAGGTTCTCATTGGTTGTCTTTTTTATACATAGTAGTGATTGTGCCAGAGAAGGCAATGGCATCCCACTCCAGTACTCTTGCTGGAAACTCCCATGGACGGAGGAGCCTGGTAGACTGCAGTCCATGGGGTTGCTGAGTCAGACACGACTGAGAGACTTCACTTTCACTTTTCACTTTCATGCATTGGAGAAGGAAATGGCAACCCACTTCAGTGTTCTTGCCTGGAGAATCCCAGGGACGGGAGTCTTGTGGGCTGCCGTCTATGGGGTCGCACAGAGTCGGACATGACTGAAGCGACTTAGCAGCAGTAGCAGCAGCAGCGATTGTGCATAGAGGACTTCTCAGGAGGTGCTAGTGGTAAAGAAACAGTCTTCCTTGGTTCAGGAAGATGTCCTGGAGGAGGGTGTGCAACCCACTCCAGTATTCTTGCCTGGAGAATCCCATGGACAGAGGAGCCTGACGGGCTACAGTGCCTGGGGTCACAAAGAGTCATTCATGGATCAAGCAACTTAGCATGCATGCACTCACCAATTGTATATATATGTGAGTCCCCATCTCCCAATTTATCCCACCCATCTTTTCCCCCTTGGTATCCATCCTTATGTTTGTTCTATACATATATGTGTTTGTTTTTGCTTTGAAAATAAAATTGTCTATACCATTTTTCTAGATTCCACATATATGCACTGATATATTAGATTGGTCAAAAAGTTCATTCAGATTTTTCCATAAGATGTTATGGAAAACCCACATTAACTTTTCATTAACTTTTTGATCAATCAGGTATGATATTTATTTTTCTGTTTCTGACTTACTTCACTCTGTGTGACAGTCTATAGACCCATCCACATTTCTGCAAATGGCACAATTTTGTTCCTTTTTATGCTGAGTAACATTTTATTGCATATCTTTATCCATTCCTCTGCTGGGATATTTAGGTCACTTCTATGTTCTGGCTCTTGTAAATACTGCTGCAGTGAACATTTGGGTGCATGGACCTTTTGGAGTTATGATTTTCTGGGTGTATGATTTTCTGGGTGTATTATTTTCTGGGTGTATGATCAGGAGTGAGATTGCTAAATCATCTGGCAGTTCTAAGTTTACTTTTTAAAGGAAACACCATGTTATTTTCCACAGCCATTGTGTTGATTTATATTCCCAACAGTGTAATAGTGCTCAGTTTCCTCCACACCCCTCCACCATTTACTGTTTTTAGACATTTTGATGATGGCCATTCTGACTGGTATGAGGTGATACCTCATTGTCATTTTGATTTGCATTTCTCTAACAGTGGTGTTCCTGTGTTTCATGTGTTTGTTGGTCATCTGTGTATCTTCTTTGGAGAAATGTCTGTTTAGGAATTCTGCCCATTTTTGATTGGATTATTTGTTTTTGATATTGAGATGCACGAGCCCTTTGCATATTTTGGAGATTAATCTTTTGTCAGCTGGTTCATTTGCAAATGTTTTCTCCCATTCAGAGAGTTACCTTTTTGTCTTAAGGTTTCCTTTGGTGTGCAAAAGCTTTTACGTTTAATTAGATCCTATTTGTTTAGTTTTGTTTTTATTTTCATTACTCAAGAATGTGGGCCAAAAAAGATTTTGCTGCCTTTTATGTCAAAAAGTGTTCTTATGTTTTCATCCAGGAGTTTTACAGTATCTTGACTTGTATTTAGTTCTTTAATCAATTTTGAATTTATTTTTTGTGTATGGTGTTAAGGAATGTTCTAATTTCTTTCTTTTACATGTAGCTGTCCAATTTTCCCAGCACCATTTATTAAAGGGATTGTCTTTTCTCCACTGTATTGCTTACTCTTGCCTCCTTTATTACAGGTTAAATGACCATAGGTGCATGAGTTTATCTCTAGGCTTTCTATGCTCTTCCATTTCTATTTTGTGCTAGTATCATATTGTCTTCATTACTGTAGCTTTGTAGTATAGCCTGAAGTCAAGGAGCCTGATTCTTCCAGCTCATTTTTCTTCCTCACTATTGCCTGGACTGTTCAGTCTTTTTTGTTTCCATATATATTGTAAATTTTTTTTGTTCTAATTAAGGATTGCATTGAATCTGTATATTGCTTTCGATAGTATAGTCATTTCTACAATATTGACTCTTTCAGTTAAAGAACATGGTATATCTCTCCATCTGTTTGTATTGTCTTTGATTTCTTTCATCAGTATCTTGTAGTTTTCTGGGTAGAGGCCTTTTGATTCCTTAGGTAGTTTTATTCTTAAATATTTATTCTTTTTGTTGCAGTGGTAAATGGGATTGTTTCCTTAATTTCTCTTTCTGATCTTTCATTGTTAGTGTATAGGAATGCAAGATATTTCTGTGTATTCATTTTGTATCTTGAAACTTTACTAAATTCATTGATTAGCTCTAGTAGATTTCTTGTGGCATCTTTAGGATTTTCGGTNNNTTTCGGTGTGTAGTATCAGATCATATGTAGAGTTTTACTTCTTTTCCAATTTGGATTCCTTTTATTCCCTTTTCTTCTCACATTACCATGATTAAGACTTCCAAAATGATGTTGACTAGTAGTGGCAAGATTGGATACCTTTGTCTTGTTTCTAATCTTAGAGAAAATCCCTTCAGTTTTTCACCACTGAGAATGATGTTTGCTGTAGGTTTGTTGTATATGGCCTTTATTATGTTGAGGTAGGTTCCCTCTATGCCCATTTTCTGAAGAATTTCTTTTTTCATAAATGGGTGTTGAATTTTGTCAAAAGCTATTTTTACATCTACTGAGATGATCATATGGTTTTTATCCTTCAATTTGTTAACATGGTATATTACATGATTGATTTCTGTATATTGAAGAATCCTTGAATCCCTAGGATAGATCTGACTTGATCATGATATATGGTCTTTTTTAACCTGCTATTGGATTTGATTTGCTAGTATTTTGTTGAGGATTTTTGTATCCATGGTCATCAATGATACTGGCATGTAATTTTCTGTTTTTGTGATGTCTTTGTCTGATTTTAGTATCAGGGTGATGGTGGCCTTGTAGAATAAAAGTTTGGGACTGTTGCTTCTTCTGAAATTTTTTTGGAGGAGTTTTAATGAAAAGGTGTCATTTCTTTGAAGACGGAAATGGCAACCCACTCCAGTATTCTTGCCTAGAGAATCCTGTGGACAGAGGAGACTGGTGGGCTGCTGTCCATAGGGTCACGTAGAGTCAGACATGACTGAAGAGACAGCACGCATGCATGCATTGGTCAACGACATGGCAACCCACTCCAGTATTCTTGCCTGGAGAATCCCAGGACGGAGGAGCCTGGTGGGGTGCCATCTTTGGGGTCACACGGAGTCAGACACAACTGAAGCGGCTTATCAGCGGCAGCAGCTTCTCTAAGTGTTTGAAAGAATTTGCCAGTGGAAACATCTGGTCTTGGATTTTTGTTGGAAGAATTTTAATCACCGTTTAAAGTTTACTGCTTGTGACTGATCTGTTTCATATTTTTTATTTCTGCTTGGTTCAGTCTTGGAAGTTTGTACTTTTCTAAGAATTTGTCCATTTCTTCCAGGTTCTCCATTTTAATGCCACATAGTTGTTTGTTATAGTTGCTTATGATTGTGTCTCAGAGATGTCAATTGTAACTTCTCCTTTTTCATTTCTAACTTTATTGATTTGAGTATTCTCCCCCCCACCCTTTTTTTCTTGATGAGTCTGGCTAAATGTTTATTTCTTTTGCTTATCTTTTTAAAGAACCAGCTTTTAGTTTCACTGATCTTTGCTATTGTTTTCTTTATATTTCATTTACTTTTGCTGTGATCTTTATGATGTCTTTTCTTTTGCTAGTTGTGGAGTTTTCTTTTTTATTGTTCTTTCTCTAGTTTCTTTAGGTGTAAGTTTAGGTTGTTTATTTTATATTTATCTAGTTTCTTGAAGTAGGATTGTACTGTCATAATCTTCCATCTTAGAATTGTTTTTACTCTATTCCATAGGTTTTGGTTCATCATGTTTTCATTGTCATTTGTTTCTAGATATTTTTAAATTTACTCTTAGATTTCTTCAGTGATCTTTTGGTTGTTTAGTAGCATATTCTTAAGCTCCCTGTGTTTGTGTTTTTTACAAGTTTTTCCACTGTCATTGAATTTTAGTCTCACAGCATCATGGTCAGAAAAGATGCTTGATAAGATTTAAATTTTCTTAACTTTACTGAGGCTTGGTTTGTGACCCAAGATGTGATCTATCCTGGAGATATTCCATGTGCACTTGAGAAGAATGTGTATTCTGCTAATTTTGGATGGAATTTCTTATAAATATCAACTAATTCTATCTGGTTTAATGTGTTTATTGTGACTCATGTTTCCTTATTAATTTTCTCTCTGGATTACCTGTTAATTGCTGTAAATGAGGTGTTAAAGTCCCCACTCTTACTGTGTTAATGAAAGCTTCCCTTTTTAAGGCTGTTAGCATTTGCATTATGTATTGAGGTGTTCCTATGTTGGGTACATAAATATTTACAATTTTTATATTTTCTTCAGTTGATGCCTTGGTCATTATGTATTGTCTTTCCTTTTTTGTTGTTGGGTTTTTTAATTTTATTTTTACTTTATTCTATGTTACAATACTGTATTGGTTTTTCTATACATTGACATGAATCAGCCACAGTTGTACACAATCTCCCAATGCCAAAGCCCCCTCCCACCTCCCACCCCATCTCATCTCTCTGGATCATCCCGTGCACCAGCTGCAAGCATCCTGTATCCTGTATTGAACATAGATTGGCGCTTCATTTCTTACATGATAGTATACATGTTTCAATGCCATTCACCCAAATCATCCCACACTCTCCCTCTCCCTCAGAGTCCAAAAGTCCGTTCTATACCTCTGTGTCTCTTTTGTTGTCTCACATACAGGGTCATTGTCCTTCCTTGGTTAGGACATTATATATTTTCCTTCCTAGTCTTTAGAGTCTATTTTGTTTGAAAAGAGTATTGCTACCCCAGCTTTCTTTTGATTTCTATTTTCAAGGAATATCTTTTTCCATTCCCTTACTTTCCAGTGAGTATATGTTCCTAGGTTAGAAGTGGATCTTTTGTAGACAACATATATATATATATTAATTTTGTTTTCATATCCATTCATCCAGTCTGTGTCTTTTGGTTGGAGTATTTAATCTACTTGGATTTAAGGTAATTATTCATATGTGCATGTGTGTGTGCTTGTTTAGTTGCTTCAGCTGTGTCCAACTCTGCAACCCCATGGACCAGAGCCCACCAGTCTCCCCTGTCCATGGGATCTTCCAAGCAAGAATGCTAGAATGAGTTGCCATGCCCTCCTCCAGGGAGGGGATCTTCTGGACCCAGGGACTGAAACTGCATCTCTTGTATCTCCTACATTTCAGGCAGATACTTTACCACTGAGCCATTCGGGAAGCCCCACTGATATATAAGTTACTATTACCATTTTATTAATTATTTTATGTTTTCTTTAATAGATCTTTTTCTTCTCTTGTGTTTCCTGCCTGTAGAAGTTCCTTTAGCATTTGTTGTAAAGCTGTTTTGGTGGTGCTAAATTTTTTTAGCTTTTGCTTGTCTGTAAACTCTTTATTTCTTCATCAAATCTGAATGAGATCCTTCCTGGATAGGGTAATCTTGGTTTTAGGTTTTTCTTTTTCATCACTTTAAATATATCCTGCCACTCCCTTCTATCCTGCAGTTTCTGCTGAAAAATCAGCTGATAATCTTATGGGGATTGCCTTTTATGTTACTTTTGTTTTTCCTTTGCTGCTATTAATAGTTTTTCTTTGTATTTCACTTCTGCTAGTTTGATTATATATCTCAGCATGTTTCTCCTTGGGGGTTATCCTGTATGGTACTCCTGCACTTCCTGGACTTGATTGACTATTTCCCTTCCCATATTAAGGAAGTTTTCAACTATAGTATCTTCAAATATTTTCTCAAACATTTCCTCTTTCTCCTCTTCTTCTGAGATAGCTATAATTTGAATGTTGGTGAGTTTAATATTGTCCCAGACGTCTCTGAGACTGTTCTCATTTCTTTACACTCCTTCATTCTTTATTCTGCTCTATGACTGTTATTTCCACCATTTTATCTTCCAGCTCACTTTTCTGTGTTTCTGCCTCAGTTATTCTGCTATTGATTCTTTCTAGTGTATTTTTCATTTCAGTTATTGCATTGTTCATCACTGTTTGTTTGCTCTTTAGTTCTCCTAGGTCTTTGGTAAACATTTGTGGTATCTATTTGATTCATGCCTCATTTTATTTCCAAGATCTTGTACCTTTACTGTCATTACTCTGAATTCTGTTTCAGGTAGATTGTATATTTCCTCTTCATTGACTTGGTCTTGTGTGTTTGTATCCTGCTTCTTAGGCAGCAACTTATTTCTCTGTCTTCTCATTTTGTCTAACTTCCTGTGTTTGTGGCCTCCTTGCCCTGGCTGCAGGGTCATAATTCCTTTTGCTTCTGTTGTCTGCCCCCTGGTGGGTGAGGGGGTCATGAAGGCTTTCTGATGGGATGGACTGGTGCATACACTCTGGTGGGTGTAGCTGTCTTTACCCTTCAATGACCAAAGCTGCATCTGGTGCTGTTTTGGGGGGTGTCTGTGGGCTTAATGTGACTCGTCACAGTCTGTTCTACTGACTGGTGGGACTGTGTCCTCTTGCTGGTTGTTTGGCATGAGGTGTCCAGCACTGAAGTCTGCAGGCGGAGGGTGTAGCCAGGTCTCAGGGTCAAGATGGATACCTCTGGGAGTGCAAACACCAATTAATATTCCCTGGGCCTCTGACTTCTCTAGCAATACAGCACCCAGGACTCAGCATTTCCACACTGGAAGCCCAGGTCAAACCCTGGCCAGAGTACCAAGAACCTGCAAGAGGAAAAAAAGGACCAAAAAAAAAAAGAAAAGAAAAGAAAAGAAAACAGGCAAATGAAACCCAAGACAAATAACAATAACAAAAAACCCAGCAGCAACAACACACACAAAGAAATAAAAACAAAACAAAATAAAAGAGGAAAATAGACAAACCAAGACCAAGTCAAATGATAAAAACAACCCAAACATAAACAATGAAAAAAAACAGAAAAGAAAAAAAAAGAAATATAAAAGAAGAGAATGAACAATAGAACCGAAAAATGAAAAGAATCAAGACTAAATTAACAAAAACAAAAAATAAAAACAAAAACAGAAAGCAAACTAAAAAAGCAGAGAAAACAAAAAACAGAAAAATAGTTTTAAAAAAACCCAAATAAAAATAAGAAAAAAATGTAAGTAAAAATAGAAAAATAAAAAGAAATACATTACAAAAACAATAAACCATAAAAACAATACCAGCAAAAATGTAACAGAGTGAAGTAAACACAAAAAGAATAACAGTAGTGATGATGCTTTCCCAGGGCCTCCGCTGTCGCTGCTGGTGTTCCTGCTCCCACAGTGAATGTGCAAGTGCAAGTTGCTCAGTCGTGTCCTACTCTTTGCAACCCCAGGGACTTTACGTTCCATGGAATTCTCCAGGCCAGAATACTGGAGTGGGTAGCCTTTCACTTCCCCAGGGAATCTTCCCAACCCAGGGATCGGACCCAGGTCTCCCCCATTGCAGGCGGATTCTTCACCAGCTGAGCCACCAGGGAAGCCCAATTCCCACCTTCCCCGGAGGCCCTCCAGTGCCTCTGGGTAGACCTCTGGACTCCCTGTGGGCACCCTGACCTGGTCCAAGTGCCACATATACTTGCCCCCAAGCCCATAGCTGCTAAACCTAGGCCAGTTTCAGTTATGGGAGTATTCATTGTCTATTTAGGTATTCCACAGACAATGGGTGTCCCAAGCTGATTGTGGTGATTTAAACTGCAGCTTGTGTAGCTGCACAGAGACATTTCCTTTCCTCTTCCTTAGTCGCGGTGCTCCTGAGGCTCAGTTTTGGTTTCGATCCCACCTCTGCATGTGCACAACCCTCAGCTATTTGCTCCCCACCCAAGTGAAGAGGGCAAAAATAGCCTGACTGAGGCACACTTAGTCCCTTGGGCTGGTTAGAGGTGCGGCATCTACAGCTGGGGTGAACCTGAAGTCCCTCCAGAGGTGGGGACTGGTGGACAGTTGGAACTGGCTGGGGCATGCATGCTCTGATGAGTCCCTTCCAGTGTCCCTGGAGGCAAGGGCTGGTGTGTGGGGGCTGTGGCAGGCCCTCCTTTTGTGTGCCCCTTAACAATGGTGCCTCACTCCCTAGGCAGGCCACACTTCCTCTAGGGGTTTTCCTGGCCATGGAGACCCTCACTCTCATCCCCTCTGTAAAGTGGTCCTCTCCTTGGATCTGTTCTCTTAACCCCACAATTTAGCACTCAGCCCCTGCCAGCATTGGTGGCTTCCTGTCTCAGGCAGGATAGGTCAGGGCTGATTTCTGAGGAGGCTTTGACATGGGTGGCATTCAGGACCCCAGAGCCTATGTGGGTGGAGGAGCCCTTGGCTTCAGCCATGGGTAAGCCTGCGCAGGTGGGTGCTCCTCCCGGTGCTGGCAGAGGCCAAAACTGCTGGTTGGGGAAGGGGGTTGCAGTGGTGGTTCTGGCCCTTGTGTATCACTCAACAATGGCACCTTGCTTCCATAGTGCCCCGGCCTTCAGAAACTTCCCCAGTTGTGGAACTCCTTCCTCCTTTCCCTTCAGGATGTCTTTTCACAACCAATAGCTGTCCTCTCCCTGGGTCTGCTCTCCAAACCCTAATTTTCAGCACCCAACCCAGCTCTGCACCAGGAGACATACAGTCTAGGGTGCACAGGGCTGCCGTGTGGGCCATGTGCACAGTTCTTTCTTTGTTCTACCTTCCACAAACTGCTTGCTGTGCTCTCCATTGATCCCCTGAAGGTTTGCTCCTGTCCCAGCTGGTTTCCCCATCATGGGTTTTTTTTTTTTTTTTTGAGTGCAGGCACTTCTCCACCTTTGGGTTTTCTGTTTTTGTCATTGTCACAATACTTAATCTTTCAGTCTGGAGAGCAACTTTTTTTTTTTTTTAAATCACATCTGAGGACTAACTCTTGCAAGCAAATTCTTGCCCTGATTCTTTTGATCCTGTTGGTGAGTAAACCCTGACTAGAGCCTGGAGTTGATAATGCTGGAGTTTCCCCTCAGGCCATGGCTGTACTGTTGAGTTTTTTGTAGTGACCTTGTTCTTCCCTCTCCCAGTCCTGGATGAACCAGAGATGGGTGTGTGACCTCAGCTCTTCCTATTCTCTTGTCTTTCCCTCAACTTTGGAGTCTGAATTAAACAATGTCAGTGGTCCCGAGGGCATACACCTGGCAGCTTGGCTGTTACCATGTGGAACTCATCTTTGGCCAATATTCCTAGAATCTACTTAGGCTAGTTTTCTATAAAGCCAAAGATAATAAATGCCAATTTTGTATTTTGCAATGGAAAAATGTATCAGAAGATAGGTTAAGTTGGGTTCATAAGTATTAATTTTCCTGTAAA
>SJYF01001684.1:1501923-1515480 GCA_006410515.1 Procapra przewalskii
AGGTAATGAACTATAACTTTTTTTTAATTCCTTAAATTATTCCTTAAATAATGGAAAGCTTTAGACTCAGGAGTTTACTCTAAGATAAAAAAGTTGTGAGTTTAAAATAAAGAAAGGGAGGTTTTAATAGCCCACCAAATAAAAGTAAGGCTACCATTCTGTACCAGCTGGAATTGGAGGAGATAAAAACCACCATCCCTACAGAGGTCTTAAATGTGGAAATTTTAGAATATGAAAACATCTTTTTCCCACAGTGTGCTGTACTGCCGACCATGTATTAGGTATTTTGGGGTAGCACTGATGGTGTCAAAATAATGGGGATAAGGGAAAGAAAGGTCACTTAGAGAATGTTGTTATTGTTCTTCTTCAGTTGTTATGTCCAACTCTTTGCAACTCCACGGACTGTAGCAGGCCAGGTTTCTCTGTCCCCCACTATCTCTTAAGTTTGCTCAAATTCATGCCCACTGAGTCAGTGGACTCATCCTCTGTCGCCCCCTTCTCCTTTTGCCTTCAATCTTTCCCAGCATCAGGGGCTTTTCCAATGAGCTGACTCTTCTCATCAGGTGGCCAATATATTGGAGCTTCAGCATCAGTCCTTCCAAGGAATATTCAGGGTTGATTTTCATTAGGATTGACCAGTTTGATTTCATTGCAGTCCAAGGGACTCTCAAGAGTCTTCTCCAACACCACAATTCAAAAGCATCAGTTCTTTGGTGCCAACTGTCATATCACTACTTGCTATCTTTGTTTCTTCCCTTTCTTTTCTTTCCCTCTCTCCTTCCTTTCCTTTTCCCCTCTTTCCCTCTTCCCTCCCTTACCTCCTCCTTCCCTTCATTCCTTCCTTCATTTCCCAGTTGGTTTCATCTAGCACTGCAGGTCTTCAGAGCAGAATTAGCTCTTCAGACATATAGGAGCACATCCTGTGCCTTGGAAGGAGCTCTTCAAGTAAACAAACATGACTGGATGTCCGTTGAACTCTCAAAAATTTAAATCGTTTTACTACCTATGAATGCATTTGACAATGTTGCTTAACCAAACATATTTAGAAATGGATTTGGTACAATATTATGACATTTAAATATATTGTCAACTATTGTTTGTTAAATGCTATGTAAGTAGTGATACAACTCGACTAAAAAAATCTTAAGAAATTTATGCTTTATGATTTCAAGTCTCTCAGATTTAATGCCTTTTTAGAGTCTTAGTGACGTAATAAGATAAGCATTTCAAATGTTTTTAATCCCTAATAAATAATACTTTAAAGACTCCCTTGCTATTTCACTGTTATTCTTGGGTTGGTTCTCTGATTTCCAAATGTAACATGTCATTGCTATTTATTTCTCATTCCTACCAAGACTTTCTAATACTATTCATGTCTGCTGGCAAAATACTCTGAAATACTATTCAGTTCTTCACTAAGGAAAATATTTTCTTAACTCATGGGTCCATAAACTCAGCTTATTTAGTGAAGTTCTGTGGCACAAGCTTTGGTATTTAGTAGAATTTTGTTATATTTTATCATCATATATTGTACAGTACTTTTAGTAATGCTGTTTTATTGCAATGTCTGATTTTTTCTTTTCTGCTGATATTCTAAAAATTATTAATTATCAATCAAGACTTCAGTAAGAGATAAATAAAAAATCAACTGGTATTATTTAGATTACTAAAATCCATTTAAATATATGCCCAAGAAAATATGTGTTCCATGAGAGTAGGGACCTTTGCTTTGTTCATCTATATAACCTAAATGACTAGAATAATGTTTGGCACAGATTAGATGCTCAGTAAATACTGGTTGAATAAATAGTATGCATTGCTTTTGCTATGGACTGAATTGTGCTCCTCCCCTAAAAAATTCATATTTTGATGTCTTAGTTTCTAATGTAATTGTATTTGGAGGTAGTGCTTTTAGAGCACAGTTCAGTTCAGTTCTGTCACTCAGTCGTGTCTGACTCTCTGTGACCCCATGAATCACAGCACTCCAGGCCTCCCTGTTCATCACCAACTCTCGGAGCTCACTCAAACTCATGTCCATTGAGTTGGTGATGCCATCCAGTCATCTCATCCTCTATCATCCCCTTTTCCTCCTGCCCCCAATCCCTCCCAGCATCGAGGTCTTTTCCAGTGAGACAACTCTTCGCATGAGGTGGCCAAAGTATTGGAGTTTCAGCTTCAGCATCAGTCTTTCCAATGAACACAGTGGGCTGATCTCCTTTACGATAAACTGGTTGGATGTCCTTGCAGTTCAAGGGACTCTCAAGAGTCTTCTCCAACACCACATTTCAAAAGCATCAATTCTTCAGTGCTCAGCTTTCCTCATAGTCCAACTCTCTCATCCATACATGACCACTGGAAAAAACATAGCCTTGACTAGACTGACCTTTGTTGGCAAAGTAATATCTCTGCTTTTCAATATACTATCTTGGTTGGTCATAACTTTCGTTCCAAGGAGTAAGCATCTTTTAATTTCATGGCTGGAGTCAACATCTGCAGTGATTTTGGAGCCCCCAAAAATAAAGTCTGACACTGTTTCCACTGTTTCCTCATCTATTTCCCATGAAGTGATGGGACTGGATGCCATGATCTTTGTTTTCTGAACATTGAGCTTTAAGCCAACTTTTTCACTCTCCTCTTCCACTTTCATCAAGAGGCTTTTTAGTTCCTCTTCACTTTCTGCCATAAGGGTGGTGTCATCTGCATATCTGAGGTTATCGATATACCTCCTGGCTATCTTGATTCCAGCTTGTGCTTCTTCCAGCCCAGCGTTTCTCATGATGTACTCTGCATATAAGTTAAATAAGTAGGTGACAGTATACAGCCTTGACGTACTCCTTTTCCTATCTGGAACCAGTCTATTGTTCCATGTCTAGTTCTAACTGTTTCTTCCTGACCTGCATATAGGTTTCTCAAGAGGCAGGTCAGGTGATCTGGTATTCCCATCTCTTTCAGAATTTTCCACAGTTTTTTGTGATCCACACAGTCAAAAGCTTTGACATAGTCAATAAAGCAGAAATAGATGTTTTTCTGGAACTCTCTTGTTTTTTCCATCATCCAGTGGATGTTGGCAATTGGATCTGTGGTTCCTCTGCCTTTTCTAAAACCAGCTTGAACATTTGGAAATTCACGGTTCACATATTGCTAAAGCCTGGCTTGAAAAATTTGAGCATTACTTTACTAGTGTGTAAGATGAGTGTAATTGTACAGTAGTTTGAACAATTTTTAGCATTGCCTTTCTTTGGAATTGGAATGAAAACTCACCTTTTCCAATCCTGTGGCCACTGTTGAATTTTCCATATTTACTGAGATATTGAATGCAGCATTTTCACAGCATCATCTTTCAGGATTTGAAATGTCTCAACTGGAATTCCATCATCTCCTGTAGCCTTGTTCATACAATTAAGGTTAAATGAAGTTCATAAGTGAAGGATCCATATCCAATAGGATTGAAGGCCTTACAAGAGTAGAAAGAGTGACCTCTCTCTCTCTCCATGTTCATGCCCAGAGAGTCCTCACCAAACTTTGACTCAGCTGGCACCTTGCCCTTAGATTTTCTCAACTTGTTGTTTAAACCACCCAGTCTATGGTATTTTGCTATGGCCACCTGAGCTCACTAAGACACTAAGGAATTAGAAGGGACACAATACACTGAATGATAATCATGACTATAATGCTTGCTAAATCACTTCAGTCATGTCTGACTCTTTGCAATCCTATGGTCTGTAGCCCACCAGGCTCCTCTGTCCATGGGATTCTCCAGGCAAGAATACTGGAGTGAGCTGTCCTTCCCTTCTCCAGGGGATCTACCCAACCCAGTGATCAAACCCATGTCTCTTGAAGCTCCTTCACTGTGGCAGATTCTTTACTGCTGGGCTACCTGGGAAGTCGCCATGAATATAATGGTGAGGGGAAAACTTCAAAAATTTAAATTTTGAACTTTTATAAGTATTTTAACTCTTCAAAGACTTGAACAAATTATTCAAAATTAAAATCTTAGAATCTTATTTGCCAGAAGATTTGATTTGTCTGTGATTGTGAGCTTCTTAAGCTTAATGTAGACAACATCCCAACACTAGAGTCTGTCTAAAACACATTAGGACATCAGGTGTCCTACTGGGTCATTATTAGAGGAAAGTCTTTAAAATAGAACTTTTCATAAAAGACCCCTCAACTTCCAATTCAGCAATCATTCATTCAATCAGTCAAAAGTCAGTTGGAGAAGGAAATGGCAACTCACTCCAGTATTCATGGCTGGGAAATTTCATAGACAGAGGAACTTAGTGGGCTACAGTGCATAGGGTCACAAAAGAGTCAGACATGACTTAATGTCTAAGTTGTGTTATTTGTGATTGATTTTACTTTTTACATGCCAAATTATTCCAAGTGCTGGAGAAAATAGGTGGAAAAGTTCATTGAATTTTATATTCTAGTGGCAAGAGGCAGAAACAAATAAAACAACATTTAATATGGTAGTTGGTGATAAGAGCTAAAAAATTAAGTCAAAAGATTGAGATAGAGTGTTGAATTAGTTTAGATATTGCAGTTAGAGAAGCCAAGAACCTCTTCAACCTATGGAAACTACTGGTATCTCCATTTCACGGTTTTGGCCACTAAGTTTAGATATTGAAATTTACATATTTTCTAATTTGCAGGCTTATAATGAAATGCTAGCTTTTTATTAGGCCATTACTCATAAATGTCATGGAGTTAGTCACCTGAGAAGTTTCATTTTAAGGGCCCACTGAGAATGATTAAGCCCACTTATTTATTTGTTCAATGTATATCTACTAAGTGCATTTTATGTCCTACAATTTGGGTGTAGAATATTGATGTAGTGGGTTGCCATTTCCTTCTCTGGGGAATTTTCCCAATTCAGAGATCAAATCCATGTTTGCCACATTTCTTGCACTACAAGTGGTTCTTTACAGCTGAGCCATTGGAGAAGCCCCAATTCCTAGTAACTTACTCAAAAATGAGAATAATCTCTGTTCATTTCCAATGCTAGCCATTCAATATTGCAGTAATCCAAGTCTATGCCCCAACCAGTAATGCTAAAGAAGCTGAAGCTGAATGTTTTGATGAACCTTCTAGAACCTTCTAGAACTAACACCCCCAAAAGATACCCTTTTCATCATAGGGGACTGGAATGCAAAAATAAGAAGTCAAGAGATACCTGGAGTAACAGACAAATTAGGCCTTAAAGTACAAAATGAAGCAGTGCAAAGGCTAACAGAGCTTTCCAAAAAAAATACATTGGTCATAGCAAACATCCTCTTCCAACAACATAAGAAGACTCTACACATGGACATCACCAGATGGTCAATACAGAAATAAGATTGACTATATTCTTTGCAGCCAAAGATGGAGAAACTCTATACAGTCAGCAAAAACAAGACCAAGTGCTGACTTTGGCTCAGATTATTGCCAAATTCAGACTTAAACTGAAGAAAGTAGGGAAAACTAATAGACCATTCAGGTACGACTTAAATCAAATCCCTTACGATTATGCAGTGGAAGTGAGAAATAGTTTCAAGGGATTAGATCTGATAGACAGAGTGCCTGAAGAACTATGGATGGAGGTTCATTACATTGTACAGGAGGCAGGGATCAAGACCATACCTCCAAAAAAAGAAATCCAAAAAGGCAAAATGGTTGTCTGAGGAGGCTTTACCAAGAGCTATGAAAAGAACAGACACAAAGGGAAAAGGAGAAAAGAAAAGATATACCCATTTGAATGCACAGTTTCAGGAATAGCAAGGAGAGATAAGAAAGCCTTCCTCAGCAATCAATGCAAAGAAATAGAGGAAAACAATAGGATGGGAAAGACTAGAAATCTCTTTAAGAAAATTAGAGATACTAAGGAAAATTTTCATGCAAAGATGAGCACAATAATGGACATAAATTGTATGGGCCTAACAGAAGCAGAAGATATTAAGAAGAGGTGGCAAGAATATGCAGAACTATACAAAAAAGATCTTCATGACCCAGATAATCACAATGGTGTGATCATTCGCCTAGAGCCTGACATCCTGGAATGTGAAGTCAAGTGGACCTTAGGAAGCATCACTAAAAAGAAAGCTAGTGGAGGTGATGGAATTCCAGTCAAGCTATTTCAAATCCTAAAAGATGATCCTGTGAAAGTGCTGCTCTCAATATGCCAACAAATTTGGAAAACTAAACAGTAGCCTCAGGACTGGAAAGTGTCAGTTTTCTTTCCAATCACAAAGAAGGGCAATGCCAAAGAATGGTCAAACTACTGCACAATTGCACTCATCTCATATGCTAGCAAAGTAATGCTCAAAATTCTCCAAGCCAGGCTTCAACAGTACATGAACCGTGAATTTCCAGATGTTCATGCTGCTTTTAGAAAAGGCAGAAGAACCAGGGATCAAATTGCCAACATCTGTTGAATCATAGAAAAAGCAAGAAAATTCCAGAAAAACATCTACTTCTGCCTTATTGATTATGCAAACACCTTTGACTGTGTGGATCACAACAAATTGGGGAAAATTCTTAAAGAGATGGGAATACCAGACCACCTTATCTGCCTCCTGAGAAGTCTGTATGCAGAACAGAACAAGAAGCAACAGTTAGACCTGGACATGGAACAACAGAATGGTTCTAAATCAGGAAAGGAGTACATCAAGGCTGTATATTGTCACCATGCTTATTTAACTTATATGCGAGGTTCATCATGAAAAATGCTGGGCTGGATGAAGCACAAGCTGGGATCAAGATTGCCTGGAAAGATATCAATAGCCTCAGATATGCAGATGATACCACCCTTATGGCAGAAAGTGAAGAGGAACTGAAGAGTGTCTTGACAAAAGTGAACGAGGAGAGTACAAAAGCTGGATTAAACTTAACATTCAAAAAACTATCATCATGGCACCCAGTCCCATCACCTCATGGCAAATGGATGGGAAAACAATGGAAATAGTGACAAGATTATTTTCTTGGGCTCCAAATTCACTGCAGATGATGACTACAGCCATGAAATTAAAAGACACTTGCTCCTTAGAAGAAACATTATGACCAACCTAGACAGAATATTTCAAAAAGCAGAGGCATTACTTTGCCAACAAAGCTCAGTATAGTCAAAGCTATCATTTTTCCAATAGTCATGTAGGGTTGTGACAGTTGGACTATAAAGAAAGCTGAGCACTGAAGAATTGATGCTCTTGAACTGTGGTGTTGGAAAAGACTTTTGAGGATCTCTTGGACTACAAGGAGATCCAACCAATCCATCCTAAAGGAGATCAGTCCTGAATATTCATTGGAAGGACTGATGATGAAGCTGAAAGTCCAATACTTTGGCCACTTGATATGAAGAACTGACTCATTGGAAAAGACCCTGATGCTGGGAAAGACTGAGGGCAGGAGGAGTAACAGATGACAGAGGATGAGATGGTTGGATGTCATCACTGACTCGATGGACATAAATTTGAGCAAGCTCTGGGAGGAGTTGTTGGACAGAGAAGCCTGGCGTGTTTCAGTCCACGGGTTTGCAAAGAGTTGGAAATGACTGAGTGACTGAACTGAACTGATCTACACCATTGAGGACTTCCCTGGTTCTCAGATGATAAAGAGTCTGCCTTCAATGCAGATAACTTCTGTTAGGAAGATCCCTTGAAGAAGGAAATGGCAACCCACTCCAGTGTTCTTGCTTAGGAAATCCCATGGACAGATGAGCCTGGTGGGCTCCAGTCAATGGGATTCTTAAAGTATCAGACATGACTTAATGACTGAACGGCAATAACAATATACACCATTGAATTCTAGTGAGAACCAAGTAAACTGATTTTTTAAATAATCCTTATTATGCTTCAAAATCTGTGTGAAATACAAGGAGCAAAGAAAGTGGTCTGTGCAATGATGACATTTTCTATGCTCTAAGAGATATAAGGTGCAATTTTCTCTTTTCTCAACTTGTGTCAATTCACAGAATTCCAGAATAAGACTCTTTTGCAAGTAAAACTATTTCTACTCTCTTATATGCAGTTAACATTTAAAATTTATCACTGGGTTTCTTTCTTTCCTTTTTTTTCTTCCTCTTCCAAGATTTCAGTACATAAAACAAGCTCCTCAAGCCCTATGTGACTTTTTTTTTAAAAGATATTCATGTCAGTAATCCATGCAATTAACCAAATGTGTTTGTTGAAGTAGAAAAACTGGACATTTTTGCCAGAGACAACGCTTCCATAAATCTTTCCTCTATCAGAAAATCATGGTCTAAATAAACAGTTGGGCTAAAACAAAGATTCTTAGCAATTTGTGCTAAGAAATTTCAGGCTGGTTTCTGTAGCCCATAGCATTATAATTTTGGATAGTTTCACCTCAAATGTATCTTTCTTTCTTATCTCCACATGAGTAGACAGTTTTGCAAATTTAAATTTGCCTCCCAGCACCCAGGTGAAATATAGTTCAAAAATATTATTTTTTAACATACTCTTGCAATCCTGGTTCTGCACAAAGAAATGTGATTATATGTCCAAAGGAAAGGAAAAAGTTAAAACCATTGTTTTTAATAAGTTCATTATTAGCATAGAGACTTAAAACTGTCTTCAGTGTTCATGGAATTCTGGATATATTTTGTTCAGAATTTCTTTCATTCGTTTGATCACATAAAATAGTAACAGTTAATGTCTCATAGTGGTAAAAGGTAATTGAATTAATATCAGCTTACTGCTGTGTTACCTCTTGAGAAGAAGAGTAAAAAAGCCTAGAGCATCTTATTCTTTCAGTGCAAGGATGAGCGGGTAATATTTGCTGGAAATTCCTTTTGTATAGCACAGTGAGTTGTTTAGAACAAGGTCTCACATTTTTTAGAATATATTCAGGATATGATTTTTTAAATGGCCCTCATTTCTTCAGTCATCTTACTTGCCTTCTCAGGTGTTTTGACCACACTGGAACTTCATATCTGAAGCTTCTGCAATAAAACACTTGTGAACCCATGACAGTACCCATCTCTCCAACTCCCAAGAAAAAACCAGAAGACTCTCAGCCTTGTTCCTCAGCTCAATGAGTGCATAATCATCCACCCACTATACAGCAGAAAAGTGAAAACTCTTCGAGACAGCTTATGTCTTGGTATTTACCTGACTGATTAAAAAGATTTAATATCTTCTTAATATCTTCTGTTTTTGTTAGGTCCATACCATTTCTGTCCTTTATTGTGCTCATCTTTGCATGAAAATTTCCCTTGGTATCTCTAAGTTTTTGGATAAGATCTCTAGTCTTCCTCATCTTATTGTTTTCCTCTATTTCTTTGTATTGATAGGAAGGCTTTCTTATCTCTCCTTACTATTCTTTGAAACTCTGCATTCAAATAGGTATATCTTTCCTTTTCTCCTTTGCCTTTTGCTTCTCTTCTTTTCAGAGCTATTTGTCCTCAGACAGCCATTTTGCCTTTTTGTATTTCTTTTTCTTGGGTATGGTCTTGAAGTAACAGTTAGAACTAGACATAGAACAACAGACTGCTTCCAAATCAGGAAAGGAATACATCAAGGCTGTATATTGTCACCCTGCTTATTTAACTTAATGAAGAGTACATCATGAAAAATTCCAGGCTGGATGAAGCACGAGCTGGAATCAAGATTTCTGGGAGAAATATCAATAACCTCAGCTATGCAGATGACACCACTCTTATGGCAGAAAGTGAAGAAGAATTAAATAAATAGCCTCTTGATGAAAGTGAAAGAGGAGAGTGGAAAAAGTTGGCTTAAAACTCAACATTCAGAAAACTAAGATCATGGCATCTAGTCCCATCACTTCATAGCAAATAGATGGGGAAACAGTGGAAACAGTGGCAAACTTTACTTTTTGGAGCTCCAAAATTACTGCAGATGGTGACTGCAGCCATGAAATTAAAAGATGCTTGCTCCTTGAAAGAAACATTATGACCAACCTAGACAGCTTATTAAAAAGCAGAGACATTAACTTGCCAACAAAGGTCCATCTAGTCAAAGCTAGATGGTTTTTCTAGTAGTCATGTATGGATGTGAGACTTGGACTATAAAGAAAGCTAAGTACTGAAGAATTGATGCTTTTGAACTGTGATGCTGGAGAAGACTCTTGAGAGTGCCTTGGACTGCAAGGAGATCCAACCAGTCCATCTTAAAAGAAATCAGTCCTGAATATTCATTAGAAGAACTGATGCTAAAGCTGAAACTCCAATACTATGGCCAACTCCAATACTGATGTAAAGAACTGACTTATTGGAAAAGACCCTGATGCTGGGAAAGGTTGAAGGTGGGAGAAGGGGACGACAGAGGATGATATGGTTGGATGGCATCACAGACACAATGGGATGAGTTTGAGTAAACTCCAGTGGTTAGTGATGGACAGGGAGGCCTGGTGTGGTGCTATCCATGGGGTCAGAAAGAGTTGGACATGACTGAGTGACTGAACTGAACTGAACTGAACAAGAGGTCAAAAATCAAGCCATAGATAAATTAAATATAAGTTGTTCAAGTTTGCAAAACTAGTACTGGGCAAAGCTGGAATTTGAGGCCATAACCTCTGGCTCCAGAGACCATGCACTCAAACATGAGATTCTTCTTGCCTCTCTAACACATTAGTAAGTTTTATGAGATCTTCTCATAAATATTTCTCAATCCTTTCTCCCCATCCCCTACTGTCATGCTGATCAAGCACCATCACGTTTCCCATGATCTTCAAACCTTTCTCTCCTCCCTCTAGTGCCATCTAACTCCAGTTACCCATGATCAGACTGCAATTTCTCAAAGATGTAATTTTTCCATTTTAGTTCCTAACATAGAAACTCTCCATGGCTTTCCAGGATAAAAGTCAACTTCCCTTGCATTGCCAACTTGGCAGTTTCTGTACCCTCCATTCCTTCTCTGTGTCCCATATAATTCCAGTTTCCTGGATGTTCTATGCTCCTTCAGAACCTCTCCAATTCCATTCTCTTAGACTGAGATCTCCCAACCTCAGCACCATCAACATTTTGGACTGGAAAAGAGCTCTTTGGTACAGAGGCTGTTCTGCGTATTGTAATATGTTTAGCAACATTCCTGACCTCCACACAAATAGATGTCCATAATAACCCCTACTTTTAACAATGCAAAACTGTGTCTAGACATAGTCAAATGTTCTTGTATGTATGTGTGTGTGTGTGTGTGTGTGTGTGTGTGTGAGTGCAAATCCATCCTGTTTAGAGCCATTGCCTTGACCTTAAGTATCCTGGCCCATCTATTGGTTCATTTGTACAGTATTCACTCTGCCTAACTAAGCAGCCAAGATCACTTCTTCGAAAAAGCCTTCTCTAATTTCGGACCAAATATCACAGGTTGGATTCCCCAGGAAGCAGTCTCGGTGAAATCATTACTGAAATCAGAGTCCGACGGCTCGCCACTCAAAAGCCAATACTTGAGAGGCAAGGTTGGTGGAAAATTGGCTTGATTTCAGTGGTTGGCAATGAGGGCCTAGGAGTGGGGAGGGCAGGGCAGACTTGTATATAAAGGCTGATATCCCCCACCAACAATCAGTGGGCAAGAGCTTTTAAAGAGGAGTTTCAGGGGTGTATGGAGGAGGGAAGTGGGCTACGTGTAGAAAAGCACAGTCACCCCTGACCATCACCTTGAAAATGGTCATCAGAGGTGCCCAGGGTCATCTTGATTCTTTAAAGTACAGTTGGTCTTCAGCTCCAGGGTTAGTTTGTTTCCCATTTCTTTGGGCTAATTCTCATCACTGTGGCAGCTTGTGTCACGGCCACAGTCTGGTGAATATATAGTTAACTTCTTCCACCTGGTGAGTGTTTCAGCATCTGTAAGACAGAATGGATACAGCTCAGAAAACTATCTATAATCCTTGAAGAAGACTTGAAGGTCCTTGACCAGGCTACTGACTAAATCATTGTTATTTAGTCTTGCTGGACTGCTTTCTTTGCTTCTACATGTTCTTACTTCTCTTATTAAACTTATCCTTTGACTAAAGTTTTTCTACAGACAAAAGGCAAGTGGATGTCAAGTGAACCCTAGGGTCCTGTTCCAGTTTACAAGTAGTTTATTCCAAAGCACTCTTGGGATAAGCATCTGTGGAGGAAAACAGTCTGCACTCAAACGCCATTTCCAAAAAGATGCCCCTTAACTCCACTGGCATCTCTGAAGTTGGGGTGATCTCTCTGAGTTGTCCTCTATTGGAGTCAGGGAGCAGGGCCTTTTTACCTCCAAGTCAAGGGCTACAGCTGTGCAGGAAGGGGTATGATCTTGGGCTTGGCAACTGTCTTTAGTAGAGACAATTTGTTGAACAAGCTGCAAGCTAGGGGCTGAGATTCAGCAGAGGTTGGACATCCCCGAAAGTAAGTCCTTCTGTTCTGAAGGAGGATCAGGGTGGCACAAGAAACATAAGCTGTCATTCACCCCTTAGACCCTCCTATCCATTAATTAAGAAAAGTTCTGGTGGGAGGCGTCTTTCCTGAGTGAATTCAAAAAGGAAGGTCACTGGGAAAGCCATAGCCTCTGCTGGGACTATATATCTCAGGACCAAGCGTGCCTGCATCATCTCTCTCTGGGACCATCATTCAAGATGTCCTCCTCCAAGGCTCACATCTCTGCTCGTCTCAACCTTGAATGGCCTGTGGTTGTGACAGAAACCATCACTCCAGAGAGGCTTTTGCCATTCTCAGGCTATGGTTAGTTCCAGGTGGCCACCTGCTAATTAGTGAGTCTCAAGAGATGTGGGTTTAATCCCTGGGTAGGGAAGATCCCCTGGAGTAGGAAATGGAAACCCGCTGCAGAGTTCTTGCCTGGAGAATCCATGGAGAGAGAAAACTTGTGGGCTACAGTCCATGAAACCTCAAAGAGACGAACTGACTGAGCACCTGAGCACACGCACATGGGCTGTGTCTGTTGCACTCTCTAGCAAAGCCCAACAAAGGACTAAGCAGAGGGCTTGGGTCAGTGGTCTTAGTGCCAGCCGTGTGCCCTGCCCTCTCTGTGGAGCGGTAGCAAGAGCCCCTGGTGAATCCACAACAGGTAGCATTCTCAGCACCCCAAAAATCTCTGCAGGTTCACCATGATTATGTGCTTTCACATCAGTGAATTTGAATTCAGTGAATGTCAGGGAGATGGAGACCCTTTCAGACATGATTCACAGAATATTTAATTAAAAGAGGCTAAAATTCCTGCCTGGAGAATCCCCATGGACAGAGGAGCCTGGCAGTCTACAGCCCATGGAGTTGCAAGAGGCAGACATGACTGAGCAACTAAGCGCAGCACAATGCGATGACTCTATGCATTATTTGATCAGACAAGTAGCCTAGGGGTTAAGTAACCATCAAACTGAGGGGTTAGTCCAGTGGAGAATGGAGAATGTCATGAAGAATGGAGGCTTTTTCATATTTCTCTTGGCTTTTATCCTTTTGTTTGAACCTGCCTGGTAGCTGCTAAAATGCCAGGCTTGGTTGTCCATACAATGGTAGCTAAGCAAAAGGCTGATTTCTTTTCATGTATCTCTTTATGTCCACTGTCAAGCCACAGCCGCCAGGGCACTTGGAAGAGTGAGTACCGGGCAGTTTCAATGTCTGTCATA
>SJYF01001684.1:1638957-1663676 GCA_006410515.1 Procapra przewalskii
ATATCAGGTATTTAACATTGAATATTTCCCAGTTCACATGAACCTGAAATTCATTGTTTAATTTAGAATTACTTGATTTGTAAGCGCTTACCCCTTTTTTTAAGCCAAATAAACAGAGCTCATATATAAATTAACCTCAAAAATATTACCCAGAGATAGAGACATACCAAGACATTTAGACAGACACAGCACAAGATCTAGCTTCAAGTCCTTTTTCCTCAGTGTCAGGAGTTAGAGATGGTCTAGATAGGTGTTCCTGAGAGCCCTGGTCTCAAGGCACAGGGAAAGAAAATCAAGTTCTAACAAAATGGTGGCAGGTCTAAACCACATCGTGGCCAGACAAAGCAAAATGGCCATCAAAAATCACAACACAGAACACAGAGTTAAAACACACAAGAGATAAACCTGGCAGTCCTCATCAAAGTGAAAGTGAAGTTGCTCAGCAGACGCTTTAACCTCGGCTCCACTAGGGAAGCCCTTAAATACAAGAACATAGTCTCTCAGAAAACCTCCTATAGAGACATAGAACTTCAGATCTAAGTACTAACATCAAAGATTTCAAGGGAGGAAAGGAAGCCAGGTTGAAAAAGAAGGGGGAGAAGGTGGGAGAGGGAGGCAAAAGGGGTGGCCTTACAGACGTCTCTTGCCACCTATAGATACCCAGGCATTACGGGACTTTTCCCTGGGCCTCTGGAGAAGGGAGGACTGGAACTCGGCCCTACCAGAAATCAGAACCAGAATTTGAGTTCTCTGCCAAAAGGAGGTGATCAGTCTCCAATCCTCAGCTCAGGCTGAGAGCCCTTTGACCAGATTCCTGCATCCAGGACCGGGGGAATAGAAAAATAGGGAAGGATATGAAGGGTTAAGGAGAGGAAAGAGAGAGGGAAGGGGAGAGAGATCAATAAAGTCTCTTGTTCCTTACAGGTCGGGGCACTCTGGCCAGCTGTCTGCATCAGGAGGAGACCAGGGACAAAAGGGTCCCGGTTGCGGCAGCTGGGTCTGGTCCATTGGCAGGCAAGCCAGCCCTGGAGTACCCCGAGTGGTCAGGATGTCAGTCTAGGCTTTTTCAACAATAACAATAGATCTTGCACCCTGTGAGAAGCTCACAAAAATGGCCACCTCTCCAGCCCGATGCTGGAGCTCGGTCTCACACCACCTAAGCAACTTAAGTAGCTACTTGCCAGCCGCCCTTCCAGCCCGATACTGGAACTAGGTCTCACACTGGGCTTATCCAACCCTGTCACCGGTATTCAGGTACCTCTTCCTCCTAGTGAGGAAACCCCTTCTACCAGGAGAGTGTTATTCCTCCCAGTTAAACGGATCCCGGACAAGCCCCCAAATGTTATGCCTGAAGTCTGAGTCCCCAAAACTGAGAGAATAAGACGTCCACAGCAATGCAAAAGCATAAAGAGGTTTTATTTCTAGCTCGAGCCAGGGCTCCCGTCTCATCCAGCACAATGGAGTCTTGACGAGAGCCCCGAGCCCTGGATTACAGTAGTATTTATAGGTTTAGGACAAAGACAGGGAGTTGGCAAGGGCACATTGGTTGCAAGGGGTTCTTGGCATCTATTAATTGGCTAAATTTTGCACATGAAAGGGACTCACTTAAGGGGCTTTTTGTGTTATCTGGGCTAGCTCTAACCAGGCTATGGGGAGTAGGCTAACTGGCTGAGTCTCAAGGTTGGGGGGGATGATGATCTCAGCTCCTTCTGGGCAGTGACCCAGCTTTTCCTGTGATTGTAGCTCTGGCTACTTTAGTCCTTGAAGCTTGTCATGGCTTCTGTCAGGTCTCAACAATATTGCTTACCACTTGACCATTAATAGATGGAGAGACAAGTCATTGGGACAAGAAACTGTGACTTTATTTGGAAAACCAGCAGACTGACAAAACAGTGGACTAGTGTCCCAAAGAATCATTTTCCTTCAGTTAGAATTTAGGCTTCCTTTAGACTAAAAGGTGAAGGAGTGTAATTAGTTGCTTCAAACTTCCTGGTGTTGGAATCTTTTGTTCTTAAAACTGTCCACCTAGGTAAGATCACAATGTTCCTCTTATTATCCATTTTGCCACTTTTTAAAATCTCTATATGAATGGAAAAGTGTTATACCTTTCAAAATCAGAGCCTTGAGAATGGGCTATCATCTATGTTTCAAGCTATAGGCAGTATTCTTAACTTGTAGCAAAAGCAATAGAACACAAAGTTTATATATATATATATATATATATAAATTTATTCATTCTAATTGGAGGCTAATTACTTTACAATATTGTAGTGATTTTGCCATACATTGCCATGAATCAGCCACAGGTGCACATGTGTTCCCAATCCTGAACCCCCCCTTTCACCTCCCTCCCCATTCCATCCCTCTGGGTCATCCCAGTGCACCAGCCCTGAGCACCCTGTCTCATGCATCAAACTTGGACTGGCAATCCACTTCACATATGCTAGTATACATGCTTCAATACTATTCTCCCAAATAATCCCACCCTCACCCTCTCCCACAGAGTCCAGAAGGCTGTTCTAAACATCTGTGTTTCTTTTGCTGTCTCACATATAGGGTTATCATTACTATCTTTCTAAATTCCATATATATGTGTTTGTATACTGTATTGGTGTTTTTCTTTCTGGCTTACTTCACTCTGTATAATAGGCTCCAGTTTCATCCACCTCATTAGAACTCATTCAAATGTATTCTTTTTAATGGCTGAGTAATATTCCATTGTGTATATGTACTATAGCTTTCTTATCCATTCATCTGCTGATGGACATCTAGGTGGGTTCCATATCCTGGCTATTATAAACAGTGCTGCGATGAACATCAGGATACATGTGTCTCTTTCAGTTCTGGTTTCCTCAGTTTGTATGCTCAGCAGTGGGATTGCTGGGTCATATGGCAGTTCTATTTCCAGTTTTTTAAGGAATCTCCACACTGTTCTCCATAGTGGCTATACTAGTTTGCATCACCACCAAAGTATAAGAGGGTTCCTTTTTCTCCACACCCTCTTCAGCATTTATTGTTTATAGACTTTTGGATAGCAGTCATTCTGAGTGGTGTGAAATGGTACCTCATTGTGGTTTTGATTTGCATTACTCTGATAATGAGTGATGCTGAGTATCTTTTCATGTGTTTGTTAGTCATCTGTATGTCTTCACTGGAGAAATGTCTCTTTAGTTCTTTGGCTCATTTTTGATTGGGTCATTTATTTTTCTGGAATTGAGCTACAGGAGTTGCTTGTATATTTTTGAAACTAATTATTTGTCAGTTGCTTCATTTGCTATTATTTTCTCCCATTCTGAATGCTGTCTTTTCACCTTGCGTATAGTTTCCTTCATTGTGTAAAAGCTTTTAAGTTTAATTAGGTCCCATTTGTACATGATCCTCTACATAGAAAACCCTAAAGACCCCATCAGAAAATTAGTAGAGCTAATCAATGAATATAATAAAGTTTCAGGATATAAAATTAACACACAAAACCCCTTGCATTCCTATACACTAACAATGAGAAAACAAAAAGAGAAATTAAGGAAACAATTCTATTCACCACTGCAACAAAAAGAATAAAATACTTAGGAATATATCTACCTACAGAAACAAAAGACCTATATATCAGTTCAGTTCAGTTCAGTTGCTCAGTCATGCCTGACTCTTTGTGACCCCATGAATCACAGCACTCCAAGCCTCCCTGTCCATCACCAACTCTCAGAGTTCACTCACATTCACGTCCATCGAGTCAGTGATGCCATCCAGCCATCTCATCCCCTGTTGTCCCCTTCTCCTCCTGCCCCCAATTCCTCCCAGCATCAAAGTCTTTTCCAATGACTCAACTCTTTGCATGAAGTGGCCAAAGTACTGGAGTTTCAGCTTTAGCATCACTACTTCCAAAGAAATCCCAGGGCTGATCTCCTTCAGAATGGACTGGTTGGATCTCCTTGCAGTCCAAGGGACTCTCAATAGTCTTCTCCAACACCACAGTTTAAAAGCATCAATTCTTCAGCACTCAGCTTTCTTCACAGTCCAACTTTCACATCCATACATGACCAATATAAAAAAAGTATAAAACACTAATGAAAGAAATCAAAGAGGACAAAAATAGATGGAGAAATATACAATGTTCATGGATTTGGAATAATCAGTATAGTGAAAATGACTATACTACCCAAAGCAATATATAGATTGAATGCAATCCTTATCAAGCTACCAATGGTATTTTTCATAGAACTAGAACAAATAATTTCACAATTTGTATGGAAATACAAAAAAACCTTGAATAGCCAAAGCAATCTTGAGAAAGAAGAATGGAACTGGAGGAATCAAGCTGCCTGACTTCATGCTATACTACAAAGCTACAGTCATCAAGACAATATGGTATTGGCACTAAGAAATATAGATCAATGGAATAAAATAGAAAGCCCAGAGTTAAATCCATGCACCTATGGACACCCTATCTTTGACAAAGGAGGCAAGAATATACAGTGGAGAAAAGACAATCTCTTTAACAAGTGATGCTGGGCAAACTGGTCAGCCACTTGTAAAAGAATGAAACTAGAACTGTTTCTAACGCCATACACAAAAATAAACTCAAAATGGATTAAAGATCTAAATGTAAGACCAGAAACTATAAAACTCCTAGAGGGAAACATAGGCAAAACACTCTCTGACATAAATCACAGCAGGATCCTCTATGACCCACTCCCTAGAATAATGGAAATAAAAGCAAAAATAAACAAATGGGACCTAATTAAACCTAAAAGCTTTTTAGAACACAAAGTTTCAAGTAAAAGAAACAGGTCAAATAAGGAGTCAGATTTTTTCTTCCCTACTTGTAAATCAGGAAGCGAAAAAGAAATCTGTTAACACATGAACAGCATGTACAGATGAACCTATTTGCAGGAATAGAGATGCAGACATAGGAAATGGATGTGTGGACTGGGGGTATGGATGAGGGGAGGATAAATTAGAAGATATGTGCACTGCCATGTGTGAAACAGATAGCTCCTGGGAATCTGCTGTATTAAAGAGGAAACCCAGCTTTGTCCTAGAGGGGGTAGGATGGGGGTTGGGAGGGCAGCTCAAGAAGGAGTGGATATATGTAAACATATAGTTGATTCATTTCATTTCAAAACATGGTAAAGCAACTCGACTCCAATAAAATTTTTCATTAAAAAAAGAAAAACAGTGAGTTGTAGAGTGACTGATAGTTTGAGGTCTCAGACTGGTTGGTCTGGAATGCCCTATCTAGGGTACAAGATTCGAGCAGAGACATGAGAAAAATGAGGATATGAACACAAGGAGAGGACAACAAAGTGAAAAAGCCATATGAAAAACGTGTTGGAGGGAGACCAAAGATACCAGTGAGATGGATGGCAGAGGGAAGGAACAACGCAGGAGGTGGACACTGGAGAGAAAAGTAGCAATTGGATCACACAAAGCTTTAAGGAGCAAAGCAATGTGTTTAGATTTTGTCCTAAGCATGATTGCAAATATTTAGGGTGTTAAGCAGTAATTTACAGAATCTTATTTATTTTCTCTGTAAAAAACTAATAAACCATAATTAAGTAGAGTTGAGAGGCTAGAAAATGAAGCTCTGAGTCTTGTGTGGATGGGGGAGCCAGACAGTAAGGAAAGATCTCCCCTTCTTTCCTGATAATGATTCAGCCAGTGAAAAGCCATGGACACTGTTTATGACAGTCCCCTCCACCCCTTACATCTGGAATTCTCCTATTCACGTGTGCTGGGGACTTGCAAGTGGCTTGCCATAGTTGCAGATCGCAAATTGCAATTCTCTGCCAAACCCAAAGAAATCCATCTTTGTTGGAGAAATATCTGGAAACACATTTGTTTTCGGTCGACATTTTGGGGCGCACATGAAGACGAGAGACGATGCCCAGTGGCTCTGAGGCTGGCTGGCTTATGGGTGTGGCCCATGCTGAGCCCATTGTGCTCCCTGATTTCTCACTAACTCAGGAGCTTGAAGGTATGTCCTCCTGCATTCAAGCTCATGACCTCTTGCTTTCTTTCTGTTTGAACCTCCCCGAGCTTTACTCAGGACCTATTGAAAAGTAATATTTTTCTAGTGCTCATTTGGCACTTTGATCTGATCTGAGATCAGACTCTTTCATGGAAACTGGCTGAAGTGGTCTTTGGCACATCCCCTTTGGAACAAGGTCTGTTTCTCTGAAACAACTGGTTTTTTTTCTCTCATCAAACTTTTCTTTTCCCCGTTAAACTCTCCCATTCTCTTTCCTTATGAACTTGCCAGAACACATCCCTTTAAAATGAAGCTTTCTGAGGATCCAGGGGCTAAAGTCTAAATTTCTTATGCTCCATGAACTAAAGCTGAACTGTGAGCCATATTCAAAGATTTTTTTTTTCCCAAATAACACTCCATTCTCCCAGATTTTGTGAGGAATTTAATATAGTCATTCAAATGTATCAACATGGTTCATCTGACTTACATCAGCTAGTTTACATAATTTTTGGTGAGGGCCAGGTCCAGCATTCAATGAAACCACTAATTGGGATAGCCCAGAGAGGTCTCTATAATTACATCTGGGAGAAAACTTGCTAGCTTACATGATCAGGCTTAGGCAACTGCTAGGTGAGTTCATCACAACATTTTTCAAAGTTTGTTAATTCATGACTATTACAATCAACCGTGAATAAAAGAGACACAGATGTATAGAATGGACTTTTGGCCTCTGAAGGAGAGGGAGAGGGTGGGATGATTTGGGAGAATGGCATTGAAACATGTATACTATCATGTAAGAAATGAAGCACCAGTCTATGTTCGATACAGGATGTTTGGGGTTGATGCACGGGGATGATCCAGAGAGATGATATGGGGTGGCAGGTGGGCGGGGGTTTCAGGATTTGGAGCTCGTGTACACCTGTGGCTGATTCATGTCAATGTATGGCAAAACCAATACAGTATTGTAAAATAGAATAAAGTAAAAATAAAATTAAAAAAATATTTTTTAAGAAAATTCTTGTCTTCCTTCAGATGTTGGTTCCACCCAAGTGTGTTTTACCTCTATGTTTATTTGGGGGCTGAACTGAGACCTTTCATTTCTTGTAAAAAGAACGAGGACACAATAGGAAATTATGTCCTCTCCAGATTTAGTTAATCCAGCAAACCAACTCTCTCATAAACTAGATGTGTTACCTCAGAGGAAGACCACCATAAGGGTTAATATTCAAATCCAGCAGAGAAAAGCTCCTGAATGAAACCAAAACTCTCCTAGTTTTTGCTATTTCTGCAAAGAGCTAGGACGTGGGAAAATTGACTGTTACAACTATAAGATGCCTTCAGCCCTTAGAGTTTCCAGCATCCTCCCAATTCTGAGGCTGCTAAGGAAAGAGGCTCTGCAGGGGGTCATCTCAATCCTCCCTCTTAACTGGTTTGGAGAAACATTTCTCCAGATTGGAGATGAATCTCTTTCAGTCCTAGCTGATGTGAGAGCCACACTATTGGTGCTTAACCCCATCACTGTAAAGCAGTCCCAGCCTCAGAGGACTAGAACAGTTCCAGTAGTGGGGATTTCTAATGAGCCTAAAGAGGATCCTGTCTCTGAACTTATTCCTTTTTGTTTAAGCTCTTTAAGAGAAATATTCCCCTTACCCCTTAGTTACTCTGCCCCTATCTATTTAGTAGGCTAATTGGAACACTATCATGCTGGAATTTCCTTCTCTCAAAAGGAGGAAGTATTCTAGAAATTGACAATAGTCATCAAAGCAACCAATCAAGTGAATTAAATGATCCTTTGACACCTTTTATTTGCTCCATCTCTGAGGTGACTCAGTGGTAAAGAATCTGCCTGACAATGCAGAAGATGCCATCGATGTGGGTTCAATCCCTGGTCCTGAAGATCCGCTGGAAGAGGAAATGACAACCCACTCCAGTATTCTTGCCTGGAAAATCCCATGAACAGACTAGCATGGTGGACTATAGGTCATGGGGTCACAAAGACTCAGACATGACTGAGCAACTGAGCACACAATCATTGATCATTTGTCTTCATTGAATCAGCTACCATGCTCTTTATGGGCAAAATCTCCAACTGATATTAGCAAAATTTACAGCACATTCCCCATTGTAATTCAGTTTGTTGTTGTTGTTCACTCACCAAGTCGTGTCCAACTCCTTGTGCCTCCACGGACTGCAGCATGCCAGACCTCCCTGCTCCTCACCATCATCTGGAGTTTGCCCAAGTTCATGTCCATTGAATCAGTGATGCCATCCAACTGTCTTACCCTCTATTGCTCTCTTCTTCTGCTGCCTTCAGTCTTTCTCAGCATCAGGGTCTTTTCCAGTGAGTTGGCTCTTCCCATCAGATGGCCAAAGTATTAGAAATTCTTCCAATGAATATTTAGGGTTGATTTCCTTAGATCCCTCAAAATCTCATCCCACAATTAATTAGTACCCTATAGGATAAAGAGCCCTTTAAGCATAAACCCTCCTTTAAGGCAAACACTAGCGCTGAACAACAACTGACAGGAGGATGTTGGAACCCACCAAATAAAGATACCCCATGTCCAAGATAAAAGGAGAAGCTGCAACAAGATGTTAGGACAGGAGAAATCAATTTTAAAGCTAAGCCTAATACCTGCCAGAGACTCTTGGAGGGCACAAACAAAACCATGTGCACACCAGGACCCAGGGAACACAACAATGACCCCCACAAGAGACTGAGCCAGACCTGCCTGAGTGTTTGTGGGTCTCCTGCAGAGGTATGAGTCAGCAGTGGCCTGCTGCGAGGACAGGGCCACTGGCAGCAGTAGTCCTGGGAGGCAGAGTATGTGGCATAAATCTTGAGAAGGTCTCCATTCATCCCACCATTGAGCCACCAAGCACACAATCCATAAGCTGGAGAACAGTTAATCAAAGAAGTTCTTGCTGTAGGCCCTACAACAAACTTCCCAACCTGGGACCTGGCAAAAGGACTAGGATTTCTCAGGGAATCTGACTTTAAAAGTCACTGGGATTTGATTATAGAATTTCCATAGGACTGGGGAGACAGACTCTTGGAGGGCACAAGCAAAATCTTGTGTGCACCCAGGACCCAGGAGAAAGGAGCAGTAACACCACAAGAGACTGAGCCAGACTTGCCTGTGAGTGTTCAAAAGTCTCCAGTGGACAGGAGGGTTGACAGTGGCCTGCCACAGGGTCAGGGGCACTGGCAGCAGCAGTCCTGGAAGGTGCAGGATGTTGGCACAAGTCCTCTTGGAGGAAGTCCCCATTAGGTCTAACAAGGACCATAGCCCTTCCATAGATACTACAAGACTCCAGGACTGGGCCTCTCAGGCCAATTTACAGGGAAGGAGCATAGCCCTACCCAGAAGCAGATAACTGGCTTAAAGATTTACTGAGCATGGCCCTGCACATCAGAACAAGATCTAGTTTTCCTCACAGCCAGTCCCTTCCATCAGGAAGCTTGCACAAGCCTCTTACTACATCCATCAGAAGGCAGGCCAAATAAAAACCACAAGTACAGAAAACTAACCAAAATTATCACACGGATCACAGATTTGTATGACTCAGTGAAACTATAAGCCATGCCATGTAGGACCACACAAGATGAATGGGTCTTGGTGGAGAGTTCTGATAAAATGTAGTTCACTGGAGAGGGGAATGGCAAACCACTTCAGCATTCTTGCCTTGAAAACTCCATGAAAAAGACAAAAAGATAGAACACTGAAAGATGAAAGCCCCTAGGTCAGTAGGTGTCCAATATATCTAGAGAAGAGCAGAGAAATACCTCCAGAAAACATGAAGAGGCTGAACCAAAATAAGAAGGACACCCAGTTATGGATGTGTCTGATGGTGAAAGTAAAGTCAAATGCTGTAAAGAACAATATTGCATAGGAACCTGGAATGTTAAGTCCATGAATCAAGTTGACAAAAAGGAGATGGCAAGAGTGAACATCACCATTTTAGGAATCAGTGAACTAAAATGTACCAGAATGGGCATATTTAATTCTGATGACCACTATATCTATTACTGTAGGAAAGATTCCCTTAGAAGAAATGAAGTAGCCCTCATAGTCAACAAGAGTCCAAAATGCAGTACTTGTGTGCAATCTCAAAAAAGACAGAATTATCTGGGTTTGTTTCCAAGGCAAACCATTCAACAACATAGTAATCCAAGTCTATGGTCCAACCACTAATGCTAAAGATCAAGTTGAATGGCTCTGTGAAGACCTATAAGACCTTCTAGAACTAACATCAAAAAAAGATGTCCTTTTCATCATAAAAAACTGGAATGCAAAAGATGGAGGTCAAGAGATACCTTGAGTAACAGGCAAGTTTGGTCTTAGAGTACAAAATTTTAAACAGGGAAAAGGCTAATAGACTTTTGCCAAGAGAATGCACTGGTCATAAGCAAACACCCACTTCGAACAACACAAGAGACAACTCAACACATGGACATCACCAGATGGTCAATACTGAAATGAGACTGATTACATTCTTAGAGGACAAAGATGAAGAAGCTTTATACAGTCAGCAAAAACAAAGCTGGGAGCTGACTGTGGCTCAGATCACAAGCTCCTTATTACAAAATTCAGACTTAAATTAAAGAAAGTAGGGAAAACCACTAGGTATGACCTAAATCAATTCCTTATGATTATACAGTGGAAGTGACAAATAGATTCAAGGGATTACATATGACAAAGTGCTTGAAGAACTATGGACAGAGATTTGTAACACTGTACAGTAGGCAGTGACCAAAACCATCCCAAAGAAAAAGAAATGCAACATGGCGAAATGGTTATCTGAGAAAACCTTACAAATAGCTGACAAAGAGAAGCAAAAAGCAAAGGAGAAAGAGAAAGATAAATCCATTTTAAAGCAGAGTTCCAAAGAAGAGCAAGGAGAGATAAGAAAGCCTACCTAAATGAACAATACAAAGAAATAGAGGAAAACAATAGAATGGGAAAGACTAGAGATCACTTCAAGAAAATTTGAGATACCAAGGGAATATTGCATGCAAAATGAAAGTGAAAGTTGCTCAGTCCTGTCTGACTCTTTGCACCCCCATGGACTATAACGTCCATGGAATTCTCCAAGCCCGAATACTGGAGTGGGTAGCCTATCCCTTCTCCAGCAGATCTCCCCAACCCAGGAATTGAACTGGGGTCTCCTGCATTGCAGGCAGATTTTTACCAACTGAGCTACCAGAAAAGTCCAATTTTATGAAAGTATGGACACAATAAAGGACAGAAACAATATGGATTTAACAGAAGCAGAAGATATTAAGAAGAAGTGGCAAGAATACAGAGAAGAATTATACAAAAAAAGGTCTTAATGACCTGGGCAACCATGATGGTATTCTCACTCACCTAGAGACATCCTGGATTGTAAAGTCAAGTGGGCCTTTTTACTGAGAACAAAGCTAGTGGAGGTGGGGAAATTCTAGATGAGCTATTTAAAAATCCTAAAAGATGATGCTATTAAAGTGTTGCATTCAAAACTCTGGCAAATTTGGGAAACTCAGCAGTGGCCACAGGACTGGAAAAGCTCAATTTTCATTCCAATCCCAAAGAAAGGCAATGCTAAAGAATGTCTAAACTACTGCACAATTGCACTCATTTCACGTGGTAGCAAGGTAGTGTTCAAAATCCTTCAAGCTAGGCTTCACAATACTTGAACTGAGAACTTCTATGGGACAAGCTAGATTTAGAAAAGGCAGAGGAATGAGAGATCAAATTGGCAATATTAGTTGGATCAGAGAAAAAGCAAATAAATTCCAGGAAAATATTTGCTTCATTGACTACATTAAAGCCTCTGACTGTGTGGATCACAACAAATTGTGGAAAATTCTTGAAAAGATGGAAATACCAGCTCACATTACCTGCTTCCTATGAAACCTATGTGCAGGTCAAGAAGCAACAGTTAGAACCAGGCATGGAACAATGGCCTGGTTCAAAATTGGGAAAGGTGCACCTCAAGGCTGTATACTGTCACCCTGCTTATTTAACCTATATGTAGAGTACATCAGGTAAAATGCCAGGCTAGATGAAGCACAAGCTGCAATCAAGATTGCTGGGAGATAAAGGGGAGGCGGTAGCAGTGGTAAGAGAAGAGGCGGCGGCGGCAGAGCGGGTAGGGAACCTGGAAACGCGAGCGGGGATGGTAGGTGTTTTGGACCCGCCAGGCCGCTGTAGTTTCCAGAAAGGATTTGACTAGAGGAACCTCTGGAGCAGCTGTTGGCTGGTTCCTCTGGCTGATGGCATGTTGAGGCACATGGGCCAGTGGCAACGAGGGTATCCAGTCCAGAGAGGGCCTTTTTAGAGGCCAGGCCACCAGCATCATGGGCCAGTCTGTCACCAAGTGTAAGAATCCCTCATCAACTCTTGGTAGCAAGAATGGAGACGGTGACCCCAGCAGCAAGTCACATGGTAGGCGGAGTGCAAGCCACCGTGAGGAACAGCTGCCAGCCTGTGGCAAGCCAGGCGGAGATATCCTTGTCAATGGGACCAAGAAGGCAGAGGCTGCTACTGAGGCCTGCCAGCTGCCAACATCCTCCGGAGATGCTGGGAGGGAGCCCAAGTCAAATGCCGAGGAGTCTTCTTTGCAGAGGTTGGAAGAACTGTTCAGGCGCTATAAGGATGAATGGGAGGATGCAATTTTGGAGGAAGGCATGGGGAGCTTTTGCAATGATCTATGTGTAGACCCCACGGAATTTCTAGTGCTGCTTTTGGCTTGGAAGTTCCAGACTGCTACCATGTGCAAATTCACCAGGAAGGAATCTTTTGATGGCTGCAAAGCAATAAGTGCAGACAGCATTGATGGGATCTGTGCACGGTTCCCTAGCCTCTTAACAGGAGCCAAACAAGAGGATAAATTAAAGGATCTCTACCGGTTTACATTTCAGTTTGGCCTGGACTCTGAAGAAGGAAAGCGGTCACTGCATCGAGAAATAGCCATTGCCCTGTGGAAACTCGTCTTTACCCAGAACAATCCTCCGGTATTGGACCAGTGGCTAAACATCCTAACAGATAACCCCTCGGGGATCAAGGGCATCTCCAGGGACACTTGGAATATGTTCCTTAACTTCACTCAGGTGATTGGCCCTGACCTCAGCAACTACAGCGAAGATGAGGCCTGGCCAAGTCTCTTCGATACCTTTGTGGAGTGGGAAATGGAGCGAAGGAAAAGAGAAGGGGAAGGGAGAGGTGCACTCAGCTCAGGGCCCGAGGGCTTGTGTCCCGAGGAGCAGACTTAGTGGCTCTGTCTCAGGAGCAGCAGCAAGGATCTGCCTGCTGCCCTGCAGTCAACCAAGGAATTGGACCTCTCTGGAAATTACTGAAGATCCGGATATTTTCTACTTTACACCTTTCTCTGCCTTGTATCTGAAAGGGCTCTAAAATGCTGTATCATGTTTTAGGCACTTTCTTCACTTTTGGTTATTTTGGTTATTTCCCTTTTTTGGGGAGGGGTCCCCCAAAATATTTGAACCTGGCTACATGTTGTATATTTTTTTTGAAGCGTTCAGATAAAATAAGCCTGCCACTTCTTGCACAAATTAGATTTTTTTAAAAAAATTTTTTGGTGGGGGAGGGTGTAGAGCAGGTAGTAGGGAATTGGACAGTTAGGTTGAATTATCATTATAAAATGATAGTGCCAGATCTCAGTTTTGCATATTCTTGTTTTTCAGGGCAGGTCTGTACTGTGCGTAGTGCTGCTTACATGGTTGAATTTAGGTTGTAATAATTACTTTTAAAGGTTTACACAGAGTTGAATTTTGAATTGGCAGTGTTAACTGTTAACCACATTGCATTAATTCCAGGGCGATTTAAAGTTCTTGGAGAGCCAAGGCCGGCCAAGAGCATTTGTAGTCTGGTGACAACCCCCTTTTAAACTAACCTATCTGAAACTCTTTATTTTTCTCACTTCTTGCTCATTCCTTCTTTGACCTATTTCATTTCATGTTGAGTTTATCCATCAACATGCTGCACCTGTCAGTCAAGTGAGCAGTTTTGTTAGAACACATTGTACTGAGAACCACTTAAGCATTGCATGCAGAGAAAGCAGTGCTACAACAGTTATGCTGGAAGTAGACTTTGATAGTTTTCTTTCTTTGATGAATTTTCTGTATTATCATGTTGTAAGTGGAAATACATTGGTTTTTTTGTTTGTTTGTTTGTTTTTTCATTTGCTTTGGAGCCAAAGTTTCTGTTCCTGGTGGTCAGAAAACTGTGCCTGCCGGCCAACTGACTTGAAGGAAAACTGTGGTATGGAGCTATGCTTGAATTTTTTTTCCCCCTTGAGTATCATCAGCTTACTTGTCTGGCAAGTGCAGGAGCCTGGGGTTGGTGTGAACTTTGCCAAACAAATACATAAGTGTATTTAATAGTTAAAAAAAAAAAGATTGCTGGGAGAAATACCAATAACCTCAGATATGCAGATGACACCACCCTTATGGCAGAAAGTGAAGAGGAACTAAAAATCCTCTTGATCAAAGTGAAAGTGGAGAGTGAAAAAGTTGGATTAAAGCTCAACATTCAGAAAACGAAGATCATGGCATCCGGTCCCATCACTTCATGGGCAATAGATGGGAAAACAGTGGAAACAGTGTCAGACTTTATTTTGGGGGGCTCCAAAATCACTGCAGATGGTGAGTGCAGCCATGAAATTAAAAGATGCTTAGTCCTTGGAAGAAAAGTTATGACCAACCTAGATAGCATATTCAAAAGCAGAGACATTACTTTGCCAACAAAGGTCCATCTAGTCAAGTTTATGTTTTTCCAGTGCTTATATATGGATGTGAGAGTTGGACTGTGAAGAAAGCTGAGTGTTGAAGAATTGATGCTTTTGAACTGTGGTGTTTGAGAAGACTCCTGAGAGTCTCTTGGACTGCAAGGAGAGCCAACTGGTCCATTCTGAAGGAGATCAGCCCTGGGTGTTCTTTGGAAGGAATGATGCTAAAGCTGAAACTCCAGTACTTTGGCCACCTCATGCAAAGAGTTGACTCATTGGAAAAGACTTTGATGCTGGGAGGGATTGGGGGCAGGAGGAGAAGGGGATGACAGAGGCTGAGATGGCTGGCTGGCATCACCAACTCGATGGATGTGAGTTTGAGTGAACTCTGGGAGTTGGTGATGGACAGGGAGGCCTGGAGTTCTGCGATTCATGGGGTCGCAAAGAGTGGGACATGAGTGAGCAAATGAACTGAACTGAACTGAACAGAGATGACACCACCTTAATGGCAGAAAGCAAAGAGGAACTAAAAGCCTCTTGATGAATGTGAAAGAGGAGAGTTAAAAAACTGGCTTAAAACTCAACATTCGAAAAGCTAAGATCATAGCATCCCATTCTACCACTTCATAGCAAATAGATGGGGAAAAATGGAAATAATGAGAGATTTTATTTTCTTGAGCTCCAAAATCACTCTGAATGGTGACTGAAACTACGAAATTAAAAGACGCTTGTTCCTTAGAAGGAAAGCTATGAGGAACCTCCGCAGCCTATTAAAAAGCAGAAGCATCACTTTGCCCACAAAGGTCCATATAGTCAAAACTGTGGTTTTCTTAGTAGTCACCTACAGATGTGAGACTTCACCATAAAGAAGGCTGAGCACAGAAGAACTGGTGCTTTAGAATGGTGGTGCTGGAAAAGACTCTTGAGAGTCCACTGGACAGCAAGGATATCAAACCTGTCAATCCTGAATGAAATCAAGATTGAATACCATTAGAAGGACTGATGCTGAAGCTGAAACTCCAGGACTTTGGCCTCCAGGACTTTGGCTCACCTGGGATGAGCAGACTCATTGGAAAAAAACGCTGATGCTGGGAAAGTTTGAAGGAGGGAGGAGAAGGGGACAGCAGAGGATGAGATGGTTGGGCAGCATCACTGACTCAATGGACATGAGTTTGAGCCAACTCCAGGAGATGGTGAACTACGGGGAAGCCTGGCATGCTGCAGTCTACGGGTCGCAAAGAATCAGACATGGCTGAGTGACCAAACAATAATAAAAGCATAAAGTTCACAGAAGATTACAGGTCTCAAGGCCTCTTATCTCTTGTACCAACTCTATAACTTTTCTATTTTACCAGTGAGAAAACTTTCACTTCATTTCAGTTCAGTCGCTCAGTCACGTCCGACTCTTTGCCACCCCATGAATCGCAGCACGCCAGGCCTCCCTGTCCTTCACCAACTCCTGGAGTTCACTCAGACTCATCTCCATCGAGTTGGTGATGCCATCCAGCCGTCTCATCCTCTGTCGTCCTCTTCTCCTCCTGCCCCCAATCCCTCCCAGAATCAGTCTTTCTCAATGAGTCAACTCTTTGCATGAGGTGGCCAAAGTACTGGAGTTTCAGCTTTAGAATCATTCTTTCCAAGGAAATCCCAGGGCTGATCTCCTTCAGAATGGATTGGTTGGATCTCCTTGCAGTCCAGGGGACTCTCAAGAGTTCTTCTCCAACACCACAGTTCAAAAGCATCAATTCTTCAGCACTCAGCCTTCTTCACAGTCCAACTCTCTCATCCACACATGACCACAGGAAAAACCATAGCCTTGACTAGACGGACCTTAGTCAGCAAAGTAATGTCTCTGCTTTTGAATATGTTATCTAGGTTGGTCATAACTTTTCTTCCAAGGACTAAGCATCTTTTAATTTCATGGCTGCAATCACCATCTGCAGTGATTTTGGAGCCCCCCAAAATAAAGTCTGACACTGTTTCCACTATTTTCCCAGCTATTGCCCATGAAGTGATGGGACCGGATGCCATGATCTTTGTTTTCTGAATGTTGAGCCTTAATCCAACCTTTCATTCTCTACTTTCACTTTCATCAAGAGGTTTTTTAGTTCCTCTTCACTTTCTGCCATAAGGGTGGTGTTTTCTGCATATCTGAGGTTACTGATATTTCTTCCATTAAGGGCCAAGGATCAAGCTTTGTCTAGGGCCTCTGAGTGGTAAAGGACATTGCTATCCTTTGACACCTTATTTTTTCCAACCTCCTACATTACTGACATCCAATCCCAGTGGAAGTAACTTCACTGTAAATTATTTGTGCCGTGCATTCTTCTGGATGTAGTTGATGAAGCTAGTCAATATATTTTTGCTTTTACTTGGGAAGAGAAACATTCATCCATATACTGAAAACTAATAAAATGCTGTAAATCCATTATACATTCTCAACTGAAACAAAAAGGTTCAACCTGAAAGTTGAGAATTATGTTTTATTTTGTGAATATACTGAAGACTTAAGCCCAGAAGACACCCTGTCAGATAGCTCTGAGGGACTAATCTGAAGATGTAAGAGAGGAACCAGGATATACACATGTTTTGGGGAAAAAAAAATTCAAAAGACAAAATAACTCCTCCACCCCCCCACAAAATAAACCAGGGAGTTGATATTCAAAAGATAATTGCTAATGAAAGAAAACCAGATATTTCAAGCTAATAAGTGTAACACTTTTCTGTAAGAGGGAAGATGCCACAGTCTAGGCACCCTGAGATCATCCCTTTGATGTGCACTTTGACTCTCTAGGGCCAGTGTCAGGCTTTTCTCCATCCTAAATCCTGTCAAGATGCGCATTCTGGGGTTGCTGTAGTGGCTGATAGTTTGAATGCTAAAACATCCCTTTGTTTACTGATGTAGCAGGCAATATTTTTTCATTCACAACATCAATTAAAAAAAAAAGAAAAGGAAAGAAAAAGAAAAGAGTACTAATGCAGAATCAGACCTACCTGGGGTGACATGCCAACTCCTATCTTACAAGCTCTGTGATCTTGGGCATCTTTATTTATCTAAGCCTCTTTGTCTATAAAAGAGGATAATGGTACTTTGTGTGTGTAAGTTGCTCCATCATGTCTGACTGTTTGCGATCCCATGGGACTATAGCCTGCCTGGCTCCTCTGTCAATGGAATTCTCCTGGCAAGAATACTGGAGTTGTTAGCCATTTCCTTCTTCAGGGGATCTTCCTGACCCAGGGATTAAACCCAGGTATCTGGTATAGCAGGCATATTCCTTACAATTTGAACCACCAGGGAAGTCCCTAATGATACACTGCAAGGATTAAATATGATCCTTATAAACAGATTAGCATCATGATTGGTACCTGAGACTATTAGGTCTCAAGGTATGTGGAGCTCTATCTTCCTGTTTAAAATCAAAGGGAGGTGAGGAAAGCAAGAACAGGAAAATAACTTTTCTTTTTTTTTTTTCATAATTTCATGCTTCAGACTTACTTCCCCTTATTTAGTGCTTTATACTTAATCCACAGTGCTTGGAATAGTTGTGTTTTTATATTTATTTCCTATGTTAAGAATGATGCTTTTATATTTATTTATTTTTTAATTGAAGGATAATTGCTTTACAGAACTTTGTTGCTTTTTGTCAAACCTCAGCATGAATCAGCCATGACAGTGAAAGTTGTTCAGTCATGTCTGGCTCGTTGCGACCCCATGGATTATACAGTCCATGGAATTCTCCAGGCCAGAATACTGGAGTGGGTAGCCTTTCCCCTCTCCAGGGGGGATCTTCCCAACCCAGAGATCCTACTCAGGTCTCCCACATTGCAGACAGATTCTTTACCAGCTGAGCCACAAGGGAAGCCCAAGAATACTGGAGTGGGTAGCCTATCCCTTCTTCAGTGGTTCTTCCCAATCCAGGAATTGAACAAGGGTCTCCTGCATTACAGGTGAATTCTTTACCAACTGTGCTATCAGGGAAGCCCATGACAAACCTAAACAGCATATTAAAAAGAAGAGACATTGCTTTGCTGACAAAGGTCCATCTAGTCAAAGCTACGGTTTTTCCAGTAGTCATGTATGGATGTGAGAGTTGGATCATAAAGAAACCTGAGTGTTAAAGAATTGATGCTTTCAAACTGTGGTGTTGGAGAAGACTCTTGAGAGCCCCTTGGACTGCAAGGAGATCCAACCAGTCTATCCTAAAGGAAATCAGTCCTGAATATTCATTGGAAGGACTGATGTTGAGGATGAAGCTCTAATTCTTTGGCTACCTGATGTGAAGAACTAACACCTTAAAAAGACCCTGATGATGGAAAAGATTGAAGGCAGGAGGAGAAGAGGGAGACAGAGGAAGAGATGGTTGTATGACATCATTGACTAGATGGACATGAGTTTGAGCAAGCTCCAGGAGTTGGTGATGGACAGGAAAGCCTGGCATGCTGCAGTCCATGGGGTCACAAAGAGTTAGACACGACTGAACGACTGAATTGAGCTGAACTCACTTGTTCCACTTGTCCTTGTCCTTGTGGTAATTCCACAAATTACCACCCAGGGAAGCCTGTTCATATTGCTCTTAGACATTTTTAACTACCTCATGGACAATTTCCTGGTAGCTCTGATGGTAAAGTGTCTGCCTGCAGTGCGGGAGACCTGGGTTAAATCCCTGGGTAGAGAAGATCTCCTGGAGAAGGAAATGGCAATCCACTCCAGTACTCTTTCCTGGAAAATTCCTTGGACAGAGGAACCTTGTAGTCTATAGTCCAGGGGGTTGCAAAGAGTTGGACATTACTGAGCGATTTCACTTCATTTCACTTCAATGGACAATTCAAGGTCTGGAAAATGAAATTCACATTACTTCCTCCTCTTACAGATAGAAATATGTTTTAGTCATGGTGTGTTGTTTTTACACTGCACTGAAGCCTTCCTCTGCAGACAGGCTACTGCCTCTTCTGTGGCTAATGTCTTTTGTACCCCTACTTGAGGAACTCCTCTCAAACTTCATAGTCATGGAGGAACCCATTGTACTAGCCGGGTACTTTGACAAGTCTGTGCTATTTTGCCAGTTTTTCAGCACTTTCACTGTGCTTTCCTCAGCCCTTGTTTTAACACATTAAAGGCATTATTGGAAGACTCAGTTGGCAGCATTTGTAGAGGTACTCCAAATACTCTGGCCAAAAGCGTTGCTGTTGGTCATTCTATAGTTGAGATCCACCTGCTTTGGACACTCACCTTCGAGGATGGTCAGAGGATGCCGATGCACCTTGGCTCCTGCTTCTTTTGAGCCCTAACTAATAAAGTGGAGACAGTCCAATATTATAAAGGCTACTTGCTTTGATTAAAAATAGCTATGTTTTGGTAGAACAACCTTTTCAGAGTGTGCCCTTGAGAGACAAAAACCCTAAGCTTCATGCTTAGTAAACTGGAGACTTCATCTATTGGGGAAGTTCTAGTAGAACACTCCTCAACCTCAGTGGAAAGGCTCCTATCAGGTATTGCTTATCAAGCCTTGTGGAGCCGAACTGCAGGGCACAGACTCCTGGATCCACATGACACATCTACAGGAAGCCCAGAACCCTGAATGGAGCTGCACATACTCTGGTGACTTCAAAGTAGAGATTTCCTGGAGCTGAAACCGTTGACACTGGATGAGATAAATTTCCCAAGATATCCAGACTAAGCCTGTTGGAAGTTTGTCACCAAACCTTTGGAGATGACATAGCACTTCAGATGATCTCCAATGTCTATGCTCTTGATAACATCAGTTCAGTTCAGTTGCTCAGTAATGTCTGACTCTTTGCGATCCCATGGACTGCAGCATGCCAGGCCTCCCTGTCCATCACCATCTCCCAGACCTTGCTCAAACATACGTCCATCGAGTCAGTGACGCTATTCAACCATCTTATCCTCTGTCATCCCTTTCTCCTTCTGCCTTCAATCTTTTCCAGCATCAGGGTCTTTTCCGATGAGTCAGTTCTTCACATCAGGCAGCCAAAGAATTGGAACTTCATCTTCAGCATCAGTCCTTCCAATGAATATTTAGTACTGATCTCCTTTAGGATGGACTGCTTTGGTCTTGTAGTCCAAGGGACTCTCAAGAGTCTTCTCCAACACCACAGTTCAAAAGCATCAATTCTTTGGTGCTTAGCTTCCTTTATAGTCCAGCCCTCACATCCATACATGACTAATAGAAAAACCATAAACTAGATGAACCTTTGTCAGCAAAGCAATATCTCTGCTTTTTAATACACTGTCTTGATTGGTCATAGCTTTTCTTCTAAGGAACAAGTGTCTTTTAATTTCATGGTTGCAGTCACCATTTGCAGTGATTTGGGAGCCCAAGAAAATAAAGTCTGTCACTGTCCCCATTGTTTCCCCACCTATTTGCCATGAAGTGTTGGGATCGGATGCCATGATCTTAGTTTTTTTAATACTGAGTTTTAAGCCAGCTTTTTCACTCTTCTCTTTCATTTTCATCAAGAGGCTCTTTAGTTCTTCTTCACTTTCTACTATAAGGGTGGTGTCATCTGCATATCTGAGGTTATTGATATTTCTCCAAGCTGTCTTGATTGCAGCTTGTGCTTCATCCAGCCTGGCATTTTGCATGATGTACTCCGCATATAAGTTAAATAAGCAAGGTGACAAAATACAATCTTACCGTACTCCTTTCCCAATTTGGAACCAGTCTGTTGCTCCATGTCCAGTTCTAACTGTTGCTTCTTGACCTGTATACATGTTTCTCAGGAGGCAGGTAAGGTGCTCTTGTATTCCTGTCTCTAAGAATTTTCCACAACTTGTGTGATCCACAGTCAAAGGCTTTGGCCTAGTCAATAAAGCAGGAGTAGATGTTTTTCTGTAACTCTCTTGCTTTTTCAATGATCCAGTAGATGTTGGCAATTTGATCTCTAGTTCCTCTGCCCTTTCTAAATCCAACTAGAACATCTGGAAGTTCTCAGTTCATGTACTATTGAAGACTGGCTTGGAGAATTTTGAGCATTACTTTGTTAATGTGTGAGATGAGTGCAACTGTTTGAACATTCTTTGGCATTGACTTTCTTTGGGATTGGAATGAAAACTGACCTTTTCCAGTCCTGTGGCCACTGCTGAGTTTTCCAAATTTACTGGCATATTGATTGTAGCACTTTAACAGCATCATCTTTTAGGATTTGAAATAGCTCACTTGGAATTCCATCACCTCCACTAGCTTTGTTCATAGTGATGCTTCCTAAGGTCCACTTGACTTCAAACTCTAGGATGTCTGACTCTAGGTGAGTGATCACACCCTGATGGTTTTCTGGGTCATTAAGCTCTTTTTTGTACAGTTCTTCTATGTATTCTTGCCACCTCTCTTAATATTTTCTGCTTCTGTTATGTCCATACCATTTCTGTTCTTTATTGTGCCCATTTTTGTATGAAGTATTCCTTGGTATCTCTAAATTTTTTGAAGAGATCTCTAGTTTTTCCCATTCTATTGTTTTCCTCTCTTTCCATTGATCACTGAGGAATGCTTTCTTATCTCTCCTTGCTATTCTTTGGAACTCTGCATTATGATGGATATATCTTTTCCTTTTCTCCTTTCCTTTTAGCTTCTCTTCTTTTCTCAGCTATTTGTTAGGCCTCCTCAGACAACCATTTTGCCTTTTTTGCAGATCCAGAATTATAATTCTCTGCTGATCCTGATCCATCTTTGCTGAAGAAATATCAGTCATTTCTTTCAAATCAACATCAATATGACATCTTCTACTTTCTTTGATTCCTGCTTCTCTTTAAAATTCCAGTTCATTTGCCATGCTCATTGTAAAGCCTTCTTTACTCTCTATTGTTTTCTGTTTAGTATTCCTTTGGTTTATCCCTCTTCTGTAGTGCATGCCTGTGTTACAATATAGTTCTCCACTAAAGTACTTATCCCTTGTTTTCAACTTGTCTTTTCTAAAGCGTTAGCAAGTTAAGGGCAGGGCTTGTGTTTAAATCACCTTTCTAATTGCCCAGTTCATGATGTGAGCATGGGCACACTAGTAAGTAAATGATCAGTGAGTGAACAAATGGGTGTCTGGATTGTTCCCAAACGTAGGCTTCTGGTCTTGGCCTTTCTATTCAACTCCTCTCAAAGGACTATGGGTATTTTTCAATTGTCCAGTTTTTCCTCAAATTCAACATCACAAACTCATTATCTTGTTCCATGTCCTTCATGTTTATTAGTAATGCCAACTTCTTGCCAGTTTTCTCAGTTAGACAGTTTAGAGTACTTTGATTCTTCTGATGCTCAGGATTTCCTTTACTCTATTTCACTGACTGTGTCGTTCACTAAGACTTTCGACACTCAATTCCTGGAAAAATTCAAGACTTTTTTGGCTAACTGGAGGATCTCTCTGACTCAAATTTGTTCTCTGCTTAAAATTATACTGCATAGATCTGCAAGATCATTGTCATTGAAGCATCATTTTATTCATATCCATGTATTATTCTATTTTCCATGGAATTTTGTGCACTAAACATGTATATTACACATGCCATTCTTTTGTATAAAACCTTAATTAAAAATATTCATAGGAACTAAATGAGATACTTGAGTTTTGACTATGTGGATTGAAAGGTTGTTGTTGAATCATGCCGGGATTCTTGGCCCCTAGAGGAGAAGAATTCAATCTGGGGCCAGAGACGAGGCTTGATCACTCAGAGATTTTGTGTAATAAAGTTTTATTAAACTATAAAGGAGATAGAGAAAGCTTCTGACATAGGCATCAGAAGGGGGCAGAAAGAGTACCCCCTGCTAGTCTTCAGCTGGATGTTATATAGTCATTAGCAGTCTGTCAATGAAAGAAAGGAATGTCTTAAAATTCAGACTGGCACCAGGACCCTCACCCATAAGATGCATTTTGTGATAATCTTGGCACCAAATGGTTCATCTTGGGCCATAAAATGATTAACTTGAATCTTGAAGAAGGGCAGATCACCATACAAATAGTTACATTTACATAGATTAGAGGAACAATATCTGAGTATAACCTACTGGTTTGTCAAGTAGGTTCTGAGCCAAAAGGCTGAACTGACTTGAAGACAGAGTTTCGGGTAAATGCATAGTACATTAGCATACCTTAAGATAAACATTTCCATAAGTAAAAGGCATTGGTTAACATCCGGTGAAACCAGGTGTCACTATGGCAACACAGAATTTTAAGAGAAACCTCTTTTTAAATTTGTATAGAGAAGGAAAAAATATCACTAGTTTGTTTCCTCTTGCCACTTAAGAGAGAGAAAAATGTCTGACACTTGCAGGCTATTTCTTCTATTTGGAGACCCCTAGCCTTCCTGCCTGTTACCCTCTAAGGATCACAATAAACTGTATAAAATTCTTAAAGAGATAGGAGTACCAGACCACATTACTTGCCTCATAGGAAACCTGTATGCAGCTCAAGAAGCATCAGTTAGAACCACACATGGAACAACAGCCTGGTTCAAAATTGGGAAAGGAGAACTTCAAGGCTGTATATTGTCACCCTGCTTATTTAACTGATATGCAGAGTACATCATGCAAAATGCCTGGCTGGATGAATCACAAGCTGGAATCAAGATTGCCAGGAGAAATATCAATAACCTCAGATATGCAGATGATACCACCCTAAATAGCAGAAAGCAAAGAAGAACTAAAGAGCCTCTTCATGAAGGTGAAAGAGGAGAATGAAAAAGCTGGCTTAAGAGTCAGCATTTAAAAACTAAGATCATGGCATCCAGTTCTATCACTTCACAGGAAATAAATGGGGAAAAGTTGGAAACAGCAACAGATTATATTTTATTGGGCTCCAAAATCACTGCAGATGGTGACTGCAGCCATGAAATTAAAAGATGCTTGTTCCTTGGAAGAAAAGCTATGAGGAAACTTGACAGTGTAAGACCTCGCGGCCTTTTCTCGGGACCCGTCGCTCCAAAGACCACAATGGCTCGAATTCGATGCAATAAGCAAGAGGATTTATTAGACCGGCGCGCCGGGGTTCAGTCTCCTCGGGAGGAGTGAACCTCGAACGC
>SJYF01001684.1:1726923-1741248 GCA_006410515.1 Procapra przewalskii
CCCAAAGGATGCTGTCTATAAATATATGTGTGTGCATGCACACTCAGTCGTGTCTGACTCCTATAAATTGTTGCCTGCCAGCCTCCTCTGTCTGTGGGAAATTCCAGGCAGGAATACTGGAGTGGATTGCCATTTCCTTCTCCAGGGAATCTTTCCAACCCAGGGATCGAACTCTCTGTGCCTGTGTGTCTCCTGCATTGGCAGGTATGTTCTTTACCGGCTGAGCCGCTGGGAGATGACCGTCTGTAGCTGTGAGCATGCATAATGGCCTGAGCTAGGAAACCCTGCTTCTTTGCCTACATGTTAAGGTTCAGTTCACAGGGAGACATTCTGACCCTGACCACCAGTGAATGGCTGCAGAAAAGAAGAAATTAACACATTCCCTCCCCAATGTGGCCAAGACAAGAGATAGTTGCAAGATTTATGACCTTTTTACTTAATTTTTTTTCACTCCCCACCCTGCTTTGTTCTATAATAGAAACTGGCATCCAGACCCAGATAAGATGGTACTCTGGGACATTAGTCTACTATCTTCTCAAACACCAGCTTTCAGAATACAGTCGCTATTCCTTGCCTCAGTACCTTGGCTCCAAATTACTGGCCTGTCATGCAGTGAGTAGATGAAACTTGAATTCAGTAACATGAAGGCTTTGACATGTAAATTTTGGGAAAAATCAGAATTTGGGGAATGTTAAGCCCATAACATCTTCCATCTACTTGATGACACAGTGCTGCTAGGGACTGGAAAAAAAAATGCACAACAAAAGTTGAGAATTCTGTTTTATTCAGATTTTCTGAGGACTCACGTATTTTGGCCACCTGATGCGAAGAACTGACTCCTTGAAAAAGACCCCGATGCTGGGAAAGATTGAAGGCGGGAGGAAAAGGGGACAACAGAGGATGAGATGGTTGGATGACATCACTGACTCAATGGACATAAGTTCAAGTAAACTCTGCCCACTGGTGATGGATAGGGAGTCCTGGCGTGCTGCAGTCCGTGGGATTGCAAAGAGTCAGACACAACTGAGCAACTGAGCTGATCTGAACTGAGGATTCAATTCCAGCCTCTCAAGTAGCTTTGAGGAGCTGCTCTGAAGAGGTAAAGGAAGAGCAAGGATACATAGAAGTTTCTGCAACAAAAACCAGTTAGTCAGAACATGAAAAGATTATTGTTAATTAAAGAAGCTAAGGAATTGACCACTTTTCAGTGTATGGGAACGTACACACAGGAGTCTGGGCTCAGTGAAATCATTACTTTGCCATGCACCTCTGCTCTCTGGGCCCGAGTCCTGTGCTTTCTCATCTTGAGTCTGCACAGGGCACACCGCAGAAAGCAGTTGCAGTGCACCAGGGCGTGGCAGTGAGCAGCCTAGGTGTCTCCATCCTGAATTCCATCAGGGTGCACCGCAGGGTTGGCTGCAGCAGCTGACTGCCACATGCTAAGTGTTTTTTGTTCCCAGCCTGATAGCATCCGGGCTCACTGATGGGGGGACTATAGTGGCTTGAGGCCTGCAACATCCCTTGTTTGCTAATGTGCCAGGCAGCATTTTTTATTCACGCTGCCAAGTTTATTTTGATGTAGCTTGTGTCCAGGTAGCTATGGGCAGAAGGGCAGCTTGTGGACACAGCTGCCTTCCCCTAGTGCCCTCTCTTCCCTTGGTTTTTTTCTTTCTCCCTAGAGAACCTAAAATTAGACATATACATGAGCACCTCACTTTCCTTCTCTTTTTCTGTTCTCCCCACAGTCTCAGTAAGAGATTTTCTTTACATCATCTCTTCTGACTTCCTCTCCTCCTTCTGATTCTAGCTAAAACTTAAGAATAGATAGCAGTTCCTTCTGTACATGAAAAAATATCTGTGAGCTACATTCTTCTAAATTGGTTGTTGATTGGATAGTAGGAAGAAAATAATTTTTTTAATTGTCTTTCTACTCTGTCAATGGAGTTATTGTCTTGCTGCATAATCTTATTTCACAGTAATAAGTTTAAGCCTACTTAGACAATATATTTATGTGATTCATTTTGTGTGTGACTGAAACAAAAGCAAAAACAATCACAAGGAGAAATAAAACATTTTATATGTGTACAAAGTAAAGTAGAACTTGCAACTCAAGCCATTTTATTTAATGTAACAAGGAGAGAAATGTTTTTCATTTAGGTTCATAAACTCTTATATTAGGTAAGTGCTTAGCAGCTTACATTGATCCAGGGAATTATTAAACTAAAAAGAGCAAGTTGAATGAGCTACAGAGAAATTCTTAAGCAGAAGCTCAGATTTTCTTCTTATACAGTTATCTTTGGTTGCCAGTAAATCTTAGAGATGATTAAAACAAAAAGAGTTTTAAGAGTTTTTAGAACATATAAACCTTGTCAGCAAATGGCTGAAACTCACTGAAAGTCACTTAATGCTCCTGTGGATCCAGAAGATGGAAATCATTTCTTTCCTCCTAAGTACTTACCAGGTGTCTAGAAGCTACAAATATTCCTGATTATTTTATAAAGGTATCAGTTTTCATATTTTGTGAGTTCTCTATTCTATGGGACCTCTAGTTAATGGAATTCTTCCTCTAGGCAATCTTTAACAGAAAAGACATTCTTTAATTTTTCTTGTCACTTCTGGTTACAATTAACGAAACAGAAGCATAAGTGGCCATACATTTTTAAAAATTTATTTTATAAATGTTTAGTGAGTATCTGTGTTCCAGATAATGCTTTCAGTTCTGGAAACACAGTGACTGAGCCACAAACTACGAACTCCTAAGGACCTCACTGTCTAGCAGGGATGGCAGGGAAAGGAAAAATTGGTTTCTGTTCAGTAAGATGAGTGCCTTGGTAGAAATAACTATGAGCTGGAGTGAGAAAATTAAAGGAAAGAGCAGGGAAGGCAGCACAGAGGAGGGGTCACATGTGCTGTGTCTTGATGGATGTGTAGGAGTTTTCCAGGTTGACAGGGAGAAGAACCTTCAGAATAGTCTACAACATGTGCTAAGGCAGAGATCACATCTTTATTTTAGTTATGTTCTGCTGACTGTAGGCAAAATCAGAATCATTTTATCTTTGGTAAGTTGTAATTTCTAAAAAATTGAAACCAGTGGTGCATTTTATGTATTTTCATACATTGGTTTTCGAGAGTGAAGTTCATCCTTAAATTCAGAATGAAGTTCAATTTCATCTAAATATTTTACATTATATTTTCCTTCCACTTGTGTCAAAACAAAGATAAAAACAATTACCTGCTTCCCTGGTGTCTCAGATGGTTAAAAAAAAAAAAAATCTGCCTGCAATGCAGGAGACCTGGGTTCTATCCTTGGGTTGGGAAGATCCTCTGGAGAAAAGAATTGCTACCCACTCCAGTATTCTTGCCTGGAGAATTCCTACAGACAGAGGAGCCTGGTAGGACTATTGCTTCCTGCAAATGCCCACACTGGCTGCCTAAAATAAATTAGACCTTCATGAAGGGCTTCCCTGGTGGCTCAGATGATAAAGAATCCACCTGCAATGCAGGAGACTCAGGTTCAATCCCTGGGTTGGGAAGATCCCCTGGAGAAGGAAATGGCAACCCACTCTAGTATTCTGCCTGGAGAATTCCATGCACAGAGGAGCCTGGCAGGTTACATCCCATGGGGTGGCAAAGAGTTGGACATGACTGAGCCACTAACTCTTTAGGGCTTCCCTGGTGGTTCAGGCAGTAGAGAATCTGCCTAAAATTCAGGAGACCTGGGACCAGTCCCTGGGTCTGGAAGATCCCCTCGAAAAGGGAAAGGCAACCCATTCCAGTATTCTTGTCTGGAGAATTCTGTGGATGGAGGAGCCTGGTGGGCTACAGTTCCTGGGGTTGCAAAGAGTCAGACTCGATTGAGCAATCAGCACAATGTGCCAAGAAGGAGAGGTGCTTGGAGATTTGCGTCTGTCACAGCACTCACTTTGCCCAGAAATAAGCAGTTTTAGGAAACATGTCCTGGTCTGATGTAGGGTGGTTTCTCTTTCTGGTCTCACTCTGACAGCTGGGGGAGGAGGACCTCTTTGCTCTCTTCCTCCCTGTCTTCCTGTATCCACTTGAGGAAGAGGAGCTGCTGCTCTCATATATAAGTAAATCCAAGAAATTCCACTTTCTTCACCAGTGGTGAGAAAGCTTTAAGTTAAAAATACATGTTAATCCAGAAATATTCTCCTCTGCTCTTCTATCTTAGGTGACTGAGTTAGGCAATTCACCAAGAAACTCAGCAGCTCTATCTGTGATTTCCTCACCTAATAGGTCTTCAAGTCCTCCCAAGATAAAGATTTGGGTGAGGGGAGGGTGGTGTGGGTAAAGATCATGCTTAGCCACAGCCCCTGAGCCTCTGCCAGACATGTGCTTTTGTGGTCACTGGTCACCGACTCCACGGTCACTGAGTGGTGCTTTGTTTTCCATTTGCTTTGTTTCTTTTATAGAGTTCCTGGGAAACTTATGGGGAGAAGGGAGAGGGAGGAATGACTGGCAGATTTGGGACATTTTTGTATTTTTGGATATAGCACCGCCAAATACTATTAAGAGTATGCTTTTAATGCCTAACTTTCTGGTACAGTGTCAGCGTGCTGGAAAGCGAAATAATGCAACTAGCATCTGGAAACCAAATTGTATCTGGAGAGGTAAGGGCAACGTAGGGTCAGCAGATAGAGGCCATGTTTCAGACAATCAAGAGAAGAAATCAGGGCTAGGGAAAATATATCTGGAATTTGCTGAGGTTTGGGGAAATAAGAACTGATATAGTTAATATGTTACTTCATGTAACCCTTTAGTCAATATTAAAGATTGGATACACAATGCCATTAATCCAGAAATTCCAGTCTGAGGTATTTATCCTTCAAATATACTTGCATAAGCAGTTAATTTTTTGTGTATGAAGATCTTCATTGCAACTCTGTAAGACTGAAAGTAACCCAGATAATAACAATGAATTGGTTAAAAATGACACAATAATGTGTGATGCATTGTACAAAAGAATATCAAACAGACATTGCAAAGGATGATACTATATGGTCATATTTACTGTGCATAAATTTGTTGTTAAATAAAAAAGCAAGATACAAAGCCCTTGTTGAATTTCAGTCATCCAGTCATGTCTGATTCTTTGTGACCCCCATGAACTGCAGCATGCCAGGTCTTCCTGTCCCTCACCATCTCCTGAAGTTTGCCCAAGTTCATGTTCATTGCATCAATGATGCCATTCAGCCATCTCATCCTCTGATGCCCTCTTCTCTTTCTGCCCTCAATCTTTCCCAGCATCAGGGACTTTTCCCATGAGTCAACTGTTTGCATTAGATGACCAGAATACTGAAGTTTCAGCTTCAACATCAGTCCTTCCAGTGAGTATTCAGGATTGATTTCCCTTCAGATTGACTGGTTTGGTCTCCTTGATGTCCAAGGAAATCTCAAGATGTTCAAAGGCATCAGTTCTTCAGTGGTCCGCTTTCTTTATGGTCCAAATCTCACAACTGTACATGACCACTGGGAAGACCATAGCCTTAACTATATGGACCTACCTTTGTCAGCAGAGTAGCGTCTCTGCTTTTCAACACACTGTCTAGGTTTGTCACAGCTTTCCTGCCAAGAAGCAAACGTCTTCTGATTTCCTGGCTACAATCACCATCTGCAGTGATTTTAGAGCCCAGGAAGAGGAAATCTGTCACAACTTCCACATTTTACCCCTCTGTTTGCCAAGAAGTAATGGGGATGGATGCCATGATTTTAATTTTTTTTTTAATATTTAGTTTTAAGCCTACTCTTTCACTTTCCTCCTTCACCCTCATCAAGAGGCTCTTTAGTTCCTCTTTGCTTTCTGCCATTAGAGTGGTATCATCTGCATAGCTGAGGTGTTTGATGTTTCTCCCACATAACTTGATTCTAACTTGTAACTCATCCAGCCTTGCATCTCATGGTGTGCTCAGGGTATAGATTAAACAAACAGAGTGACAGCAGATACTCTTTTCTCAATCTTGAACTAATTAGTTGTTCCATACAGGGTTCTAACTGTTGCTTCTTGACCTGCATACACATTTCTCAGGAAACAGGTAAGATGGCCTGGTATTCCCATCTCTTTAAAAACTTTACACAGTTTATAATGATTCAAATAGTCAAAGACTTTGGAGTAGCTGAGGAAACAAAGGTAGATGTTTTTTCTGGAATTCCCTACCTTTCTCTATGATCCAGGGAATGCTGGCAATTTGATCTCTCGTTCCACTTCCTTTTCTAAATCCATCTTGGACTGCTCGAAGTTCTTCGTTTGCATAATGCTGAAGCCTAGCATGCAATATTTTAAGCATGACATTACTAGCATGCTTTAAGCATAGACCTGTTTAAGCATAGACCTCTATCTTTAAGTGTCGGGAGCCACGTTAGGCATTACTGACAAAATGGAGGCACGGCCCCAATCCCCTCTCCTCATCTCACAGGCATGGCCCCGGAATGAAGGAGTTAGGCCTTGTGATTCTTACTTGTTCTTTCCTTTCTTCGATTGAGTTGGCTGGAAAGAATGTTAAGGTGCTTGAGAGAAGCATGAGAAAGCACAAAGCCTTCTACAGTTGTGCCTGGAAAATAATCTATAAAATAGCCATTGAGATTTGTTCAAGGATCTTTAAAAGAATGTCCCAGGATGAGCATGTAGGCCAAAGTTTAAGGCCATGGGAAGGATTATTATCTGAGACCTGTTTGTGAAGGGAATGTTTATGGCAAAATAAGTATGCTGAGTTTAGGGATTAGGATTAATTCAGCTCAGTTCAGTTCAGTCGCTCAGTCATGTCCGACTCTTTGTGACCCCATGAATCGCAGCACACCAGGCCTCCCTGTCCATCACCAAATCCCAGAGTTCACTCAGACACATGTTCATTGAGTCAGTGATGCCATCCAGCCATCTCATCCTCAGTCGTCCCCTTCTCCTGTCCCCAATCCCTCCCAGCATCAGAGTCTTTTCCAATGAGTTAACTCTACGCATGATTTGGCCAAACTACTGGAGTATCAGCTTTATCATCATTCCTTCCAAGAAATCCCAGGGCTGATCTCCTTCAGAATGGACTGGTTGGATCCCCCTGCAGTCCAAAGGACTCTCAAGAGTCTTCTCCAAAACCACAGTTCAAAAGCATCAATTCTTCAAAGCTCAGCCTTCTTCACAGTTCAACTTTCACATCCATACATGACTACAGAAAAAACCATAACCTTGACTAGATGGACATTAGTAGGCAAAGTAATGTCTCTGCTTTTGAATATGCTATCTAGGTTGGTCATAACTTTTCTTCCAAGGACTAAGTGTCTTTTAATTTCATGGCTGCAATCACCATCTACAGTGACTTTGGAGCCCCCCCAAAATAAAGTCTGACATTGTTTCATTGGTTTCCCCATCTATTACCCATGAAGTGATGGGACTGGATGCCAGATCTTCATTTTCTGAATGTTGAGCTTTAAGCCAACGTTTTCACTCTCCTCTTTCACTTTCATCAAGAAGCTTTTCAGTTCCTCTTCACTTTCTGTCATAAGGGTGGTGTCATCTGTATATCTGAGGTTATTGATATTTTTCCAGGCAATATTGATTCAGCTTGTCCTTCTTCCAGTCCAGCGTTTCTCATGATGTACTCTGCATATAAGTTAAATAAGCAGGGGGACAATATACAGCCTTGACATACTCCTTTTCCTATTTGGAACCAGTCTGTTGTTCATGTCCAGTTCTAACTGTTGCTTCCTGACCTGCATACAGATTTCTCAAGAGGCAGGTCAGGTGGTCTGGTATTCCTATCTCTTTCAGAATTTTCCACAGTTTATTGTGATCCACACCGTCAAAGGCTTTGGCATAGTCAATAAAGCAGAAATAAATGTTTTTCTGGAACTCTCTTGCTTTTCCCATAATCCAGCGGATGTTGGCTATTTGATCTCTGATTTCTCTGCCTTTCCTAAAACCAGCTTGAACATCAGGGAGTTAGTGGTTCACATAATTCTGAAGCCTGGCTTGGAGAATTTTGAGCATTACTTTACTAGCATGTGAGATGAGTGCAATTGTGTAGTAGTTTGAGCATTCTTTGGCATTGCCTTTCTTTGGGATTGGAATTCAACTGACCTTTTCCAGTCTTGTCGCCATGGCTGAGTTTTCAATGTACTGGCATGTTGAGTGCAGCACTTTCACAGCATCATCTCTCAGGATTTGAAACAGCTCCACTGGAATTCCATCACCTCGACTAGCTTTGTTCATAGTGATGCTTTCTAAGGCCCACTTGACTTCACATTCCAAGATGTCTGGCTCTAGATTAGTGATCACATCATTATGATTATCTGGATCGTGAATAAATTTTTTGTACAGTTCTGTGTATTCTTTCCACCTCTTCTTAATATCTTCTGCTTCTGTTAGGTCCAGACTATTTCCGTCCTTTATCGAGCCCATCTTTGCATGAAATGTTCCCTTGATATCTCTAATTTTCTTGAAGAGATCTCTAGTCTTTCCCATTCTGTTCTTTTCCTCTATTTCTTTGCATTGATCTCTGAGGAAGGTTTTCTTATCTCTTCTTGCTATTCTTTGGAACTCTGCATTCAGATGCTTATATCTTTCCTTTTCTCCTTTGCTTTTCACCTCTCTTCTTTTCACAGCTATTTGTAAGGCCTCCCCAGACAGCCATTTTGCTTTTTTGCATTTCTTTTCCATGGGGATGGTCTTGATCTCCTATACAATGTCACGAGCCTCATTCCATAGTTCATCAGGCACTCTGTCTATCAGATCTAGGCCCTTAAATGTCACTTCCACTCTATAATCATAAGGGATTTGATTTATATCATACCTGAATGGTTTTCCCTTTTTTCTTCAATTTGAGTCTGAATTTGGTATAAGGAGTTCATGATCTGAGCCACAGTCAGCTCCTGGTCTTGTTTTTGTTGACTGTATAGACCTTCTCCATCTTTGGCTGCAAAGAATATAATCAATCTGATTTCAGTGTTGATCATCTGCTGATGTCCATGTGTAGAGTCTTCTCATGTGTTGTTGGAAGAGGGTGTTTCCTATGACCAGTGCATTTTCTTGGCAAAACTCTATTAGTCTTTGCTCTGCTTCATTCCACATTCCAAGGCCAAATTTGCCTGTTACTCCAGGTGTTTCTTGACTTATTACTTTAGCATTCCAGTTCCCTGTAATGAAAAGGATATCTTTTCTGGGTGTTAGTTCTAAAAGGTCTAGTAGGTCTTCATAAAACCGTTCAACTTCAGCTTCTTCAGCGTTACTGGTCGGGGCTTAGACTTGGATAACTGTGATATTGAATGGTTTGCCTTGGAGACTAACAGAGATTATTCTGTCGTTTTTGAGATTGCATCCAAGTACTGCCTTTCAGACTCTTTTGTTGACCATGATGGCTACTCCATTTCTTCTGAAGGATTCCTGCCCGCAGTAGTAAATATAATGGTCATCTGAGTTAAATTCACCCATTCCAGTCCATTTTAGTTTGCTGATTCCTAGAATATTGACGTTCACCCTTGCCCTCTTTTGTTTGACTACTTCCAATTTGCCTTGATTCATGGACCTGACATTCCTGGTTCCTATGCAATATTGCTCTTTACAGCATCGGATCTTGCTTCTATCACCAGTCACATGCACAACTGGGTGCTGTTTTTGCTTTGGCTCCATCCCTTTATTCTTTCCAGAGTTATTTCTACACTGACTTCCAGTAGCATACAGGGCACCTAATGACCTGGGGAGTTCCTCTTTTGGTATCCTATCATTTTGCCTTTTTATACTGTTCATAGGGTTCTCAAGGAAAGAATACTTTAGTGCTTGCCATTCCCTTCTCCAATGGACCACATTCTGTCAGACCTCTCCACCATGACCACCCGTCTTGTATTCCCCCACAAGCATGGCTTGGCTTCTCTGAGTTAGACAAGGCTGTACTCCTAGGGTGATTAGATTGACTAGTTTTCTGTGAGTATGGTTTCAGTGTGTTTGCCCTCTGATGCCCTCTTGCAACACCTACCATCTTACTTGGATTTCTCTTACCATGGGCATGGGGTATCTCTTCATGGCTGCTCCAACAAAACACAGCCGCTGATCCTTACCTTGGATGAGGGGTATCTCCTTACGGACGCCATTCCTGACCTTCAACGTGAGATAGCTCCTCTAGGCCCTCCTGTTCCTGTGCAGCCACCACTCGGGTTGTTCCTCCCGGCCACCGGCCCTGACCTCGGGCATGGGTGGCTCCTACAAGCCGCCTCCTGTGGCCTCGGGCTCGGGGTGGCTACTCAGGGTCACCACTCTGGCCTCAGGTGAGAGGTGGCTTCTCCCAGCCACCCCTGACCTCAGACATGGGGTGTCTGCTCTTGGGCCCTTCCTGTGCCATCACAGCCTGGCACTCTAGGCCATTGCCCCTGACCTCGGTTGTGGGGTAGCTCCTCTCGGCTGCATTTAGTGTGCCAGCTAGCAAAGAATAGCTAGAAGCCTTTTTAGGAGATAATGATCTTAAGATGCTAGGGGAAAATAAGATTTAGAAAAATAAGAAATAAACTGAGGAATGTAGCATGAGTTTCAATGTAATCACAAGTTCAGTTCAGTTCAGTTCAGTGGCTCAGTCATGTCTGACTCTTTGTGACCCCAAGAATCGTAGCACACCAGGCCTCCCTGTCCATCACCAACTCCCAGAGTTCACTCAGATTCATGTCTGTCAAGTCAGTGATGCCATCCAGCCATTTTATCTTCTGTCGTCCCCTTCTCCTCCTGCTCCCAATCCCTCCCAGCATCAGAGTCTTTTCCAATGAGTCAACTCTTCACATGAGGTGGCCAAAGTACTGGAGTGAGCTTTAGCATCATTCCCTCCAAAGAAATCCCAGGGCTGATCTCCTTCAGAATAGACTGGTTAGATCTTGCAGTCCAAGGGACTCTCAAGAGTCTTTTCCAACACCACAGTTGAAAAGCATCAATTCTTCAATGCTCAGCCTTCTTCACAGTTCAACTTTCACATCCATACATGACCACAGGAAAAACCATAACCTTGACTAGACGGACCTTAGTCGGCAAAGTAATGTCTCTGCTTTTGAATATGCTATCTAGGTTGGTCATAACTTTTCTTCCAAGGAGTAAATTTCATGGCTGCAATCACCATCTGCAGTGATTTTGGAGCCAAAAAAAAAAAACAAAACAAAAACAAAAAAACAAAAAAACCCACAAAAAGTCTGACACTGTTTCCACTGTTTCCCCTTCTATTTCCTATGAAATGATGGGACCAGATGCCATGATCTTCATTTTCTGTATGTTGAGTTTTAAGCCAACTTTTTCACTCTCCTCTTTCACTTTCATTAAGAGGCTTTTTAGTTCCTCTTCACTTTCTGCCATAAAGGTGGTGTCACCTACATATTTGATGTTATTGACATTTCTCCTGGCAATCTTAATTCCAGCTTGTGTTTCTTCTAGTCCAGCATTTCTCATGATGTACTCTGCATATAAGTTAAATAAGTAGGGTGACAATATACAGCCTTGAGATACTCCTTTTCCTATTTGGAACCAGTCTGTTGTTCCATGTCCAGTTCTAACTGTTGCTTCCTGACCTGCATACAGGTGTCTCAAGAGGCAGGTCAGGTGGCCTAGTATTCCCATTTCTCTCAGAGAAGTACAGTAAATCTGGGTGGGGGAAACTAAAAACGTCAAACCTCTGACTTAATGCTTTGGTCAAAGTATAAAAGAGAACCTGAAGCTTGAAATAAACATTAGTCCTATACTATGAGTCAGAGGCTAGATCATCATTGCCGACACCATCCATCTCTTCAGGTTGAATCCCTGCTTATCTAATAAGCATAGATCTTATTAAGGCTGTATATTGTCCTTCTGTTTATTTAACTTATATGCAAAGTATATCATGCAAAATGCCAGGCTGGATGAAGCACAAGCTGGAATCAACACTGCTGGTAGAAATTTCGATAACCTCAAATATACAGATGTCACCACCGTTATGGCAGAAAGTGTAGAAGAACTAAAGAGCCTCTTGATGAAAGTGGAAGAAGAGACTGAAAAAGCTGGCTTAAAACTCAACATTCAAAAAACTAACACCATGGCATCCGGCCTCATTACTTCATGGCAAATAGATGGGGAAACAATGGAAACAGTGACAGACTGTTGTCTCCCCCTTCCCCCCCCCTTGGCCTCCAAAATCACTGCAGATGGTGATTGCAGCCATGAAATTAAAAGACGCTTACTCTTTGGAAGGAAGTTATGACCAACCTAGATAGCATATTCAAAAGCAGAGACATTACTTTGCCGACTAAGGTCCCTCTAGTCAAGGCTATGGTTTTTCCTGTGGTCATGTATGGATGTGAGAGTTGGACTGTGAAAAAAGCTGAGCACTGAAGAATTGATGCTTTTGAACTGTGGTGTTGGAGAAGCCTCTTGAGAGTCCCTTGGGCAGCAAGGAGATCCAACCAGTTCATCCTAAAGGAAATCAGTCCTGAACATCCATTGGAAGAACTGATGCTGAAGCTGAAATTCCAACACTTTGGCCACTTGATTCAAAGAGCTGATTTGCTGGAAAAGACCCTGATGCTGGGAAAGATTGAAGGCAGGAGGAGAAGGAAATGACAGAGGGTGAGATGGTTGGATGGAATCACCGACTCAATGGGCTTGAGTTTGAGCAAGCTCTGGGAGTTGATGATTGACAGGGAGTTGGTGACTGCCTGCTGCAGTCCATGGGATTGCAAAGAATTGGACATTACTGAGCAACTGAACTGAGCTACAGGCATGAGAGATGAGTGCAATTGTCCAATGGTTAGCACATTCTTTAGTACTACCCTTCTTGGGAATCAGTATGAGGATTGACCTTCATGGATCACTACTTTGTCATGGTGAAGGTGCTTGTGTAACTTGATAAAACTATGAGCCATGCCGTGTAGGGCCACCCAAGATAATGGGTCAGAGCACAGAGTTCTGACAAAACGTGATCCACTTGAGGAAGGAATAGCAAACCACCCCAATATACTTTCTGTGAGAATCTCATGAACTGTATAAAAGTACAAAACACTTGTAATATGTTCCTATTTATGTAAAAACAAAAATATGTGTATGTTTCCATATAAACAGTTCAAGGAAAAATACATTTTATGAATACACAATACTGTTAGCTGTAGACATCCTGAGAAATATGTAGAATGCATGTGTATGTAGTTTTTAAAAATTAAGTTCATGCATTGCTTTTATGATAATTGTAAGAGTTCATAGCGTAGGCTGCAAGTGAAAATAATAGCATGAAATTTAATATTATATTAAACAAATTTTATAGATTTGGTTAATTACTCTTCCTTGAAGAGATTTCTTTGCTTGTCTTCTATGACATCACTGCTAAGTGACATGTATTTTTCATGTAAATCCCTTGTCATTCCTGAGTCTTCTATTGCCATTGTCTCTTCCCCTCTCTCCGAAAGATTTGCATTGGACCTATTTATTCCCCTCAATGTACAGAGTTTATTCAGATATATTCCAGACCTACTTATATGTCCCCCTCCCTCTGACTTCACTTCCATGTCTATGCTGATGAATCACAGATTTATTTGTCAGTGTGAACTCCTGATCAATATCAGATCAATACATTTAGTTCTCTCCAAAAATAATGTTCCTCAGGAGAAAGACTAGCTGATTCACTTTGTTGTACAGCAGAACTAATATAACATTGTAAAGCAATTATAGTTTAAAAATAGTAAATGAAAAAATATAATGTACCTCACATTCAATGTGCACAAAAATATCCTCTTACCCTCAATTAATCCTATCCATCACCAGTATTTTTCTTCTCAGTGAATATCATTAAAGATCCTCAAGAGACACCAGACAAATGTGTGAGCTTAAACAAGGAATGTGAAGGTGGCTTTATCAGCATAGGGGGTCTGGGAAGGCAGACATGGAAGATGGGCTTGGGTGAGGTGACTGTGGAGACGGTTCACAGAAGTTGTTCTGGTTCTGTATTGGGTGTATTAATTAGGGCAGGTCTGTAACTAGGTATCTTAATGCTTCGTGTATACAGGGTAGGAGGGTTGGACTGGGCAAGAGGATGCTGTGGTTGGTGGAGAAGCAACACTCATGTACTCATGTTTGCTGGAAGGAGGCGATGATGCTTGGCCATTTATTTGGGTTGTATGCTGTTCTTACTCTGTCTGTGCTCAGTTATGCCTGCAGTCATGATTCTGCTCTTACCGCTATGATCACAGAGAAACTTGCTGATGTTGATGTTCTGTGCAATATTTAAGTTTAGCAGGAGGTTGGCTCTTTCTTCAAAAGATGGCAGAGAACACCAAAATAATGACTAGCTGCTGACAGGATAATGCTGTATCTCACAAAAAAAAAAAAAAAAA
>SJYF01001684.1:1745146-1755529 GCA_006410515.1 Procapra przewalskii
TGAAGGGCTTTTGTTAGGGCGATTAGTTCAGCCCTTTGAGCTGAAGTACCCGGAGGTAGAGCTTCCACCCACACAATTTGGGTTTCCGTGGTTATGGCCACCCCCGCATACCTGAGACCATCTCAGATGAAACTGCTTCCGTCCGTATACCAGGTGACATCAGCATCTGCTAGGGGGCGATCTTGCAAGTCCTCTCGCGTCCCATGCACCTGGGCTAGTATGTTGCTACAGTCATGGATCAGGGCTCCCAAGTCTGGGTTAGGAAGCAATGTTGCTGGGTTGAGAGTAATGGGCTATAGAAAGATGATTCTGGAGGGATTTAGTAATAGTCCTGGTAGTGGATCAACCGAGCGTTGCTGATCCACCTGTCTGGAGGTTGCTTCAGTATGCCCTCAACGGCATGGGAGGGCGGTTATGTGTAATTCTTGCCCCAGGGTCAGCTTGTCTGTATCTTTAACCATTAGGGCCACAGCCTCAATCATGCGGAGGCACGGGGGCCAGCCGGAAGCCACGGGGTCTAGGCATTTAGACAAGTAGGCCACCTGCCGCTTCCAGGGTCCCAAATGTTGCATCAGCACCCCTTTTGCCACCCTTTGCTTTTCATCTAAATATAGAAGAAAAGGTTTGGTGATGTAAGGTAGTCCCAGGGTGGGGGCTGACAGTAAGGCCCTTTTAATAAGCGGTCTCCATCTGTTCTGTCCAACTGAAAGGGATGGTATTTTTTGTGGCTTCATATAAGGGTTTAGACAGTTCCGCATAGTTTGGAATCCAAAGATGGCAGAAGCCAGCAGACCCCAGAAATTCTCTCACCCTTCGAGGTGAATCTGGGGTTGTTATTTTGAGCACTGTCTCTTTCTGTGCCTCTGACAGCCACCTCTGTCCTTCTTTTAATACATACCCCAAGTAGGTGACCTCTGGTTGACATATCTGAGCCTTTTTGGCTGAGGCTTGGTACCCTAATTTTCCAAGGGCCCACAATAGTTCTTGGGTGCCCATGAGGCAAGTCTGCTGGTCCTTTGCTGCAATTAAGAGGTCATCTACATATTGCAACAAGGTTAGTCGGGGGTGCCATTGTCTAAACTCACCCAGGTCTTCATGGAGGGCCTCATCGAAGATAGTGGGAGAATTTTTAAATCCTTGTGGCAGTCACGTCCAGTTCAGCTGGCCATTGATCCCCTCCTCTGTATCTGACCACTCAAAGGCAAAAAGCTCCTGGCTTCTGGGCACCAGGGAAAGGCTAAAGAAAGCATCTTTTAGATCTAGGACCGTATACCAGTGATGATCTGGTGGGAGCGAACTCAAGAGGTTGTATGGGTTTGGCACCGTAGGGTGAATATCTAGAACTCAGTGGTTAACCTGCCGCGGGTTCTGTACTGGCCGATAGTCATGAGAATTTGGTTTTTTAACAGGGAGCAGGGGAGTATTCCATGCCAACTGACAGGGTCTCAAGATTTTCTGGGCTAGGAGCCTGTGGATACGGGCGGGTGATTCCCTGTCAGGCCTCTAAGGTCATAGGATATTGTCTGACTCTGACGGGATCAGCCCCTGGCTTGAGATCTATATATATATAGGAGGGTGGTGCCTAGCCAAGCCGGTTCCCCCTGTCTCAGCACACACTTCAGGGAATTCATCTAGCCACTCCTGGATGTCCGTTTGGGGAAGGGTCAGTTTTTGGTGCAGCTGATATTCATCCTCTAATTGAATTGTCAGTACTTGAATCGTCCTGCCCGCCTGATCAAGTATTTTAGTTTCTACTGGGAGGAAGTGAATTTGAGCTCCCATCTTGGTTAACAAGTCTCTTCCCAACAGTGGGAAGGGGCACTCTGGGATGACCATAAAGGAGTGGGATACCCGGCCCATGCCCAAATCCACCGTTCTTCGGGTAGTCCATTGATATTGTTTCATCTCAGTGGCCCCCTGCACCCAAAAGGTCTTTCTGGCCAGTTTTCCCTGGGGCTCTAGCAAAACCGAATATTGAGCCCCTGTATCAACAAGGAAGTCAATTGGGGTCCCCTCCACTCTTAGGGTTACCCTGGGTTTGGGGAGGGGCACTGAACCCCGTCTCTCCTAGTCACTCAGTTCATCGACGGCCAGGATAGGGGTCTTTCGTGGTCCCTTCTTTTTCTTAGGGCATTCTTTGGCCCAGTGTCCTTCCTCCTTACAATAGGCGCATCAGTTCTTTCTTAATGCTGGTCGCGTACAGGGGCGGCTCTTACCTTCAGCCACTAGGCGGCGCATCTGGTGCTCTCTTTCTCCCAAATTAGGAACTGTTGCCGCTAGCAGGATGTGCTCATATTGTGGGTCTGGTGGTCCGCTGCTTTAGCTTGTTTTCCCTCGGGGGTCTCTTGAGTATTGTAGACCCTTTCTGCCACTGTTATTAAATCCTGGATACTCTATTCACCCAGGCGTTCTAGTTTGTGTAACTTCTTCCTAATGTCTGGAGCCGCCTAGTTGAGAAAATGCATTATCAAAGCAGCCTGAGTGCCTTCTGCTACTGGGTCCATGGGGGTGGATTGTCTAAAGGCCTCCATCAGCCTTTCCAGATAAGCGACTGGGCTCTCGGTGGGGCTCTGTTGAACATCTGCTACTCTAGCTAGGTTAGTGGGTTTCCATGCAGCTGCCTGGAGCCACCCCAACAGAGTCTGGTGGTAGACCCAGAGCCTCTCCTTACCTTGTGCTGTTTTGTAATCTTAGTCAGGTCGCGATAAAGGAAAGAGGTGTTAATGTCATCTATATTAGTGGTGGGTCCTCCATTTGCCCCTGGGACCCTTTTACGGGCCTCATTCTGTATTTTCTCTCTCTCTTCTGTGGTGAAGAGAATCTGGAGCAGCTGTTGACAGTCATCCCAGGTAGGCTGATGAGTAAAAAGCACAGTCTCTAGAAGGTTAGTTAGATCTCTAGGGTTATCTGAAAAACTTAGCATTCTGGGACCTGCAGTTATATAGGTCACTAGTAGAGAAGGGCCAGTATTGATGAGGTTGGTTCCCTTCCTCATTGGGGGGACCAGCCACTTGTAAAGGGAGGGCAAAATTTGAGTCTACCGGCCCTGTCAGAGACATGACTTGCCTATGGTGAGTATTTTGTGCGGGCCCCCCTTCTGATGCGTCGGCCCTAGGTGGAGGGATAGCAGGGGCCCGTGGTGGCTCGAGGGGTTGGTAAGGGGGTGGGAAGAGAAGTTCTTCCTATGTTCCCCCTTGTAAAATGGGGTACAGCGGTGCCGTTGGTTCAGGTTCCTTGGAATTTTTCAGGTTCTTTCCTACACGTGTTGCCAGCACCTGTGCGGTGGAAAATTCCTACTGAGGCAAGAAAGATTTTACCCATAGAGGGGGGCACAATATGAGATCTTCCCACACTATGACATAGGGAACTTGGTCAGGGTGTCCGCTCCGTGGTTGAAAGATGATGTCTCGGACTCAGTGCACGGTTTCTAAATCAAAGGTGCCCTCTGGGGGCCATCCCACGTGGAAGGTTGACCATTCCACACTGCAAAAAGTGATTAGTTTATCTTTCTTAATTTCCACAATAAGGTCACGTGTGTGCATCTTGACCTCCTTAAAATGGTCAGTGATAAGGGATAGAGGGGTAGGGTTAGATTGACTTTGCCCCATCGTTAGAGCAGTTGGTAAATTAACACAGACAGTACACATAGCCACACAGACAGACAGAGAGACAGAAGAAACAGACCTCCAGAAGTCCAGAGGCAAAACTGAAAATAAGACAATGGCCTCTGGCCGTTCAGCGGGAGCAACCAGCTATCATCTACAGAGAACAGGGGCACTCCGTCCCCTCCAAGCAGGTTGGGGACGTCTCCCAACGACCCGCACCAGTGACCCGCCAGCGCGTCCACCTGAGTCATATACTGGCTTCAGAAAATAGGCCTTATCAGAAACAAAGAGACAGAAAAGAGCTTACCAGCCGCAGATAACTCTCTGGATTAGTTTCCCTGTGGGGCTGATGGGAGATCCCGGACGAGCCCCCAAATGTTATGCCCAAGTCGTGAAATCTCCCAATGACCAACAGGGGGCCGATATCCAATGCAAAAGCAAGAGAGTTTTTATTACCAAGCTCGAGCTGGGGCTCCCACTGACACCGATGCAGTGACTACAGGAAGAAGCCTTGAACTCTGGATTTCATTGCTTATACAGGGTATTCTCATGTGAAAAATATTTCCCGGGCTGGCCACGGGTTCTGATTGGTTCCCATTTCCCGGGCTTAATTCGAATTTCCTGGGCAGGCCATAAGTCCTGAATATAGCCAGGAGATCCTGATCTGGGATCTGATTGGCTCGCAGGTGGTGGGGTGAGGTCAGGGGATTTCCAGACTCTTTCCTCAGAACTCTAAAATGGAGTCTTTTTTTAACAAAATGGTGGCTTAAGTTCTTCAAGATGAGTGCAATTGTGCAGTAGTTTAAGCATTCTTTGGAACTGCCTTTCTTTGGGATTGGAATGAAAACTGACATTTTTCTGTCCTGTGGCGACTGCTGAATTTTCCAAACTTGCTGGCATCTTGAGTGCAGCACTTTCACAGCATCATCTTTCAGGATTTGAAATAGCAAGAATTTCTCATACTGTTGCAAAAAGTGCTAGGGCCTACAACAGATTTCCTATCCTGGGGACCCAGAAAAGGGACTGAGAACCTCCAGGGAATTTGACTTTGCAAGCCAGTGAGATTTGATTACAGAACTTCCACAGGATGGGGGAAAAAGAGACTCTTGGAGGGCTCAAACAAAACCTTGTGCTCATCAGGGCCCAGGAGAAAGTGGCAGTGACCCCCACAAGGACTGAGCCAGACTTGTCTGTGAAGGCCCAGGCATCTCCAGCAGAGGCGTGGGTCAGCAATGACCTACCATGGGGTCAGCAGCACCAACTACGAAGGTTCTGGAGCTGTGGCATGCTGGCATAGTCGTTTGGAAGGAGGTTGCCATTACCATCATTACACCCACCAAAGTCTGTCTTCAGGCCAAATTACAAGGAGGAAACACAGCCTCACACGTCAGAAGATAATTGGATTGAAGATTTAAGACTCAGTTTTCCCCACAGCCAGTCCCTCCCATCAGGAAGCTTCTACAAGCCTCTTACCCTCATCCATCAGAGAGAAGGCAGAATGAAAACCACAGTCATAAAAATCTAACCAAACTGAGCACATGAACCACAGGCTTGTCTAACTCAATGAAACTATGAGCCATGCCATGTAGAGCTACCCAAGATGGATGGGTCATGGTGGAAAGTTCTGACAAAACGTGGTCCACCAGAGATGGGAATGGCAAACCACTTCAGCATTACTTCCTTGAGAACCCCATGAACAGTAGGAAAAGGCAAAAAGATAGGGCACTGAAAGATGAACTCCCCAGGTCTGTAGGTGTTCAATATGCTACTGGAGAAGAGCAGAGAAACAGCTCCAGAAGGAATGAAGAAGCTGAGCCAAAGTGGAAACAACATTCAGCTGTGAATATGTCTAGTGGTGAAACTAAAGTCAAATGCTGTAAGACCAATATTGCATAGGAACCTGGAATGTTAGCTCCATGAATCAATGTAAATTAGAAGTGTTCAAATAGGAAATGACAAGAGTGAACACTGACATTTTAGGAGTAAGTGAACTAAAACAGACCAGAAAGGATGAATTTAACTCAGATGACCATTATATCTACTACTGTGGGCAAGAATTCCTTAGAAGAAATGGAGTAGCTATCACAGTCAACAAGAGTCCAAAATGCAGTTCTTGAGTGTAATCTCAAAACCGATAGAATGACCTTGGTTTGTTTCCAAGGCAAACTATTCAATATCACAGTGCTCCAAGTCTATGCCCCAATGACTAATGTTGAGGAAGTTGAAGTAGAACAGTTCTATGAAGACCTAGAAGATCTTCTAGAGCAAAAACACCAAAAAAGATGTACTTTTCATCATAGGGGACTGTAATGCAAAAGGAAGAAATCAATAAATACCAGGGGTAACAGGCAAGTTTGGCCTTGGAGTACAAAATGAAGCAGGACAAAGACTAACAGAGTTTCGCCAAGATAACACACCGGTCATAGCATACACACTCTTCCAACAACACAAGAGATGACTTTACACATGGACAACACCAGATGGTCAATAATGAAATCAGATTGATTATATTTTTCACAGCCAAAGATGGAGAAGCTCTATATAGTCAGCAAAAACAAGACCAGGAGCTGACTGTGGGCTCAGATCATGAGCTCCTTATTACAAAATTCAGGCTCAAAAAAGTAAAAGTTCCAGAAAAACATCTCTTTCTGCTTTCTTGACTACTTCCGTCATAGCTTAGTTGGTAAAGAATCTCCCTGCAATGCAGAAAGCCCCTATTCCTAGGTTGGGAAGATCCGCTGGAGAAGGGATAAGCTACCCACTCCAGTATTCTTGGACTTCCTTTGTGGCTCAGCTGGTAAAAGAATCTGCCTGCAATGCAGGAGACCTGGGGTCGATCCATGGGTTGGAAGATCCCTGGAAAAGGGAAAGGCTACCCACTCCAGTAGTCTGGCCTGGAGAATTCCATGGACTAGTCCATGGGGTTGCAAAGAGTTGTACACAATTGAGTGACTTTCACTTTCACTAAAGCCTTTGACTGGATCACAGCAAACTGTGGAAAATTCTGAAAGATGGGAATACCAGACCTTCTGACCTGCCTCCTGAGAAAGCTCTATGCATGTCAAGAAACTTGTCATCCTCTTTATTTAACTTATATGCAGAGAACATCATACAAAATGCCAACTGGATGAAACAAGCTGGAATCAAGATTGCCAGGAGAAATATCAATAACCTCAGATATGCAGATGATACCACCCTTATTGTAGAAAGTGAAGAAGAATTAAAGAGGCTCTTGATGAAGGTGAAAGAGTAGAGTGAGAATGTTGGCTTAAAACTCGTTAAGATCATGGCATCTGATCCTATCACTTCGTGGCAAATAGATGGGAAACAATGAAAACAGTGACAGACTTTATTTTGGGGGGCTCCAAAATCACTGCAGATGGTGACTACAGCCATGAAATTAGAAGCTTGCTCCTTGGAAGAAAAGCTATCTCACACCTAGACAGGGTATTAAAAAGCAGAGACATTACTTTGCCAACAAAGATTCATATAGTCAAAGCAATGATTTTTCCAGTAGTCATGTAGAGATGTGAGTGTTGAACCACAAAGAAGGTTAAATGCCAAAGAATTGATGCTTTCTAATTGTGTTGCTGGAGAAAACTCTTGAGAGTTTCTTTGACTACAAGGACATCAAATCAGTCATATCTGAAGGAAATAAACTGTGAATAATTACTGGAGGGACAGATACTGAAGCTGAAGCTCCAATACTTTAGCTACTTGATGCAAAGAGCCAAATCATTGGGGGAAAGACCCTGTTGCTGGGAAAGATTGAAGGGAAAGGAAGAAGGGTATGGCAGGAGATGAGATGGTTAGCATTAGATGGAGATAGCATTATTTACTGTCCATTATTTACTCAATGGACAGGAATTTGAGCAAAGTTCAGGAGATAGTGAAGGACAGAGGAGCCTTCTGTGCTGCAGTCCATGGGCTGGCAAACAGTCAGACACAATTTAGTGAGTGAACAACAACCACCTCTAAACCAATGCTTGTCTCTCAATATTAGATTCTTGAATGATGAGTCACCAGATGTTAGTCTGATAACAATGAAGCTTCAATTTCTCATCAGGGAGAACAATGTCAAAAAGTTAATCAGCCAGTCTTGCCATGTGGTGCTCAATGCCAGCCTTTGGCAAAGAAAGCATGTCCATTCCTTTGAGAAGCAAAATATGTATGGTAGAAAGGACAACTGTGGTTCAACAACCATGGCTAAGAGCTCTTTGATGATTGGATATCTAAGTGTGAGGCTGGAGGGGGAGATCGATTATTAAAATCTCTCTTCAAATAAGAGATTTGTTTGTATCCTCTTGATTATCTTCTTTTAGACTGGTGGCTTAGGAAAATCGAGTTATATATTCTTTTTGGTATACAAATTCTGATGGTTTTTTGACTTGCTAATTACTGGATAACAACAGAAAACTAAGCACACAGGTCTGAAGTAGTTGTATTCAAAATCACCTCCCTAAATAAAGACTTTCTGTCTTCAACAGATGAACTTATAGATAACATATACATATATAAGTTGAAGCTATCAGGAGAAAATTATTTGCTTCTCTATTTTCTCTCTCTAACTTTATTCATTCTTAAATTTTTGCATTTCATAGACATAAAAGTTCTTAATTTTATAAGAATAATCTATCTGAAATCTTGAGCCCACCCTTTAGAGCAAGTTTTAACAAAAATTTTCAGTAAAAGCCCAGAGAATTAACTTTCAGTCTTTCTGGTCTCTAATGCTACTCTGCCTCCTTCTTTACAACTCTTGAAAAGTGAGCTTTCAGTGGACAAGTTCAGGTTGAATTTGGCCTCTGTCCTAGACCTCTGTGTGTCCATTATTCCCTTTTCTATCTTTAAAAACAATATTTTGGTTGTAGAATAATTACTTTACATTTATGGTGGTGGTTTTTGCCACACAATGTACATCAACATGAATCAGCTGCGGGTGTACATGTGTCCCCACTATCCAGAAACCCCCTCCCACCATTCTCCCCACCATATTTCTCTGTTTTTTTCCCAGAGCACTGGCTTTGGGTGCCCTGCTTCATGCATCAAATTTGCATGGGTCATCCTTTCTTCTTTTCCTGTTGACTTTTCTTGGCTCATTCATCCCATCACCACTTCCTACTTATCCCAATATCTAAAAATCTCCCTGTGTACGCCTAGCCAATTTCACCACTATTGCTTTAATCACCCTTGATTAAAATAGCTTCTTAAAAGAAAAATATTTATTTATTAATTTAGTAGTATTGGTCTTAGTGGCAGCACTCGAGATCTTTTATTATGGCTCATAGACTCTCTAGTTGTGGCACGGGGTGAGTTGCTCCACAGGATATGGGATCTTAGTTCCCTGACCAGGAATCAAACCTGTGTTCCCTGCATTGTAAGGCAGATACTTAACCACTGGACCACTGGGGAAGTTCTTAGAACAGTTTCTTTGACCCCAACCTGTGTGTCCTAACTCATCATTTAATGTTCACTCCTGAGGCCACCTCCTCTGAGAAGCCCTCTACCCTCTGTTGGGACGTGACCCCCCTGCCTTCTGCATTCTATGTCCTACACCTTACTTTTATGCTTCTCGCATTATCCATCACATTAGTCTGATATATTTTCCTCTCTAGAGTGTGAGCTCTTGAGTATTGTTTCATCCCTTTTTACATCCTACATGCAGTGTTTGGTTCACAAAAGTACAGTAAGTGTTTTTTTAAAAACAATGGAAGAATACAAGGAGCATCTTTCCATATCTCTGGGCTATGGTTTCTGTTATTATGATACAAGCCTTGAGAAGAGGAAAATTGTGAAACTAATGCCAAGTAAATTAATTGTCTCAAGAACTTTCTTAAATCTCATTTTAAGGATGACAGCTGTGGTTTCTCTTTCTAGGTTGACTTATTATACTTCTAGTTCTACTAACAGAGAGGACAGAATATGTTCTTTTCAAATGGAATATGGCATCATTATCACTTATTGATAAATCAAATTAAAAGTGAAAAGAAAGAACAAGTTTAATTTTGTTAGAGATGAGGAAAATATATTCCAAATGAGGATGAATGGAGGCTTATCTTCAGAAGGTTAACAATATACTTAGACATCCACTCATTTGATTATCTACTTAACAAGTGGTATTAAGCATTTATTATGTGCTCAAAACTTCTTGAGTTTAACACTAAAAAGGACTGGGCATGATTCTTCCTTTTTGTAATATACCAGTTTCCAAGAATTCAAAATAACAGTCTACTTTTTTGCCTTATGATTTGCAGGAGCCATGAAAGAAATATATTTTATGCCTAAAGTATGCTTAAAACATCAAAATATCTTCATAAGCATAAATGGATTCTATTACCTCTTTCCCACTGACAATGTTTTCTTTGTTTAAAAAGTAGGATTCAAATTTTCTTGTCTTGATAGAAATGGACATTAAATAAGATTTCAGGAAGCAATTTTACTTGCAGGCTTATTCTTCTATTATTGGGAAATAGTTATAAAGAAGTTCTCCTTCCTACCCCACCCCCAACTTATGAAGAAAGGATAGTAAAAATAACTTGTAACCTATCTTTAAGAAAACAACAGCAACAAAACATCAGTGGATTACTTTTCAAAGTGAACTAAAGATGCTTTGGAACTTGCTGGAAGCCAGCTTGAGGAATCCCGCCCATGGCAAAGGTCATGAGGAAGAAAGCCGACAAAACGCAAAGGCGTGATTTGGCTTCAGGGATTCCCCCTGGGGTTTTCTGAACATCTACCCCCATGCCCCACCCCCCACCCCGCCCCAAACCAGAGTCTGCCT
>SJYF01001684.1:1761724-1772706 GCA_006410515.1 Procapra przewalskii
GGGAGAGGGTGGGTTGGTTTGGGAGAATGGCATAGAAACATGTATACTATCATGTAAGAAACGAAGTGCCAGTCTGTGTTCAATACAGGATACAGGATCCTTGGGGCTGGCGCAGGGGGTGATTCAGGGAGATATGGGGTGGGAGGTGGGAAGGGGCTTCCGCATTGGGAGATTGGGTACACCTGTGGCCAATGCATGTCAATGTATGGCAAAACAAATACAGTATTGTAATGTAGAGAAATAACAATAATAATTAAAATTTTAAAAAAATATTTATTTTTTTAAGTGTCATATTTTGTTGCACAGAGCAGTATTTCTTTCATTTCCATTTTTGTACTGTATTTCATTGTATAAATAGATGACTGTTATCAAGGCCAAACTCAGTACTGCTTGCTGCACAACAGGGCCAATAGATCAAGAGACAAGTTGTTTTGGACAAGGAATAGAGACTTTGTTTGAAAAGATGTCAGACTGAGAAAATGGTGAACCAGGGTCCCAGAGAACCAAGTTCCATGAGTTAGAATTCAGGCTTCTGAAAGGGGAGGGAGTAAAGTCAAACAATTTCTGGTTTGGGTCAGCCTCAGGAGTGAATGATTTAATTTCTTCCCCCCTGCAGTCATTCACAAGGCCTGGTCAGGATGTTTCCTCTGAGCTAAACAAAGGTGTTTTAGCTTAGTGAATGCTCATTACCTGGGAGACAGGGTTCCCAGAGATAGGCCATTGTGTGTGATTCAAGCTTATAGACAACATCCCTTTACTAATTAACCTGTTATAGAATACAAAGTTTCTTTCCTATTGCAATACCATTTACTCCTTCTGCAGGAAGACTACTACAAATAATGGTATTATAAACGTTCCTGAGCAGAGTTTGATGCATATGTGAAGGCATTTCTGTTGATTATGGGGTATACATAGGTTCAAATGTTATCTCAGTTTCCAAAGAGTATATACTAGTTTATATAACCTGGATCATGGATATATGAAATTTCTATTTTCTCTATATCCTTGCCAAAATTTGCATATTTATTTAAAAATTAGCTATTCTGGTTGATATGTAGTGGTATCTCATTGAAATTTTATTTCCCTTGATTGCTAATGAGTTTGCTCTTCATATATACTTACTGGCCATCTACATATTCTCTTTTAATCAGTAGCTGTTCAAATCTCTTGCCAAATTTAAAAAAAACACGCCTTGACAGTCTTTTCCTATAGTTCTTAAGATATTCTAAATGTCATCCTCTGTTGTTACAGGTGTCACAAATATCTTTCCCACTCTGTGACTAGCATTTTAATTGCACGGTTTTTTTCTCTACATGTAATGATTATAAATTTTAAACTGATGTTCAGTTGTCTCATAAAAGTCTGTTTATTTCACCTAATTCAGTGGACAATCATCCTGGAAAATGGTTACAAGTTCATTTTGTGTGTATGAGGGGGGGTCTAGTCAGAAGATTGATAGCATCAGCTATAAGCAGGGAAGAGGGATCATTCGTTAAGAGGAACAAGATGACCTCTTTCATGTGCACTGTCTGGGGTCTGTCTGTTAGCTAAGGTCCTCACTTGCCAGAGGGGCTGCAGCTCTCTCCGTGGTGACTCTCATGAATCTTAATATTTCTGTCCTGTATGTCAAGTAGCACTTTTGCTGCTCCTGCTGCTGCTGCTAAGTCGCTTCAGTCGTGTCTGACTCTGTGCGACCCCATAGACGGCAGCCCACCAGGCTCCCCCGTCCCTGGAATTCTCCAGGCAAGAACACTGGAGTGGGTTGCCATTTCCTTCTCCAATGCATGAAAGTGAAAAGTGAAAGTGAAGTCGCTCAGTCATGTCCAACTCTTAGCGACCCCGTGGACTGCAGCCTACCAGGCTCCTCCGTCCATGGGATTTTCAAGGCAAGAGTACTGGAGTGGGGTGCCATTGCCTTCTCCGAACACTTTTGCTAGAACTGGTCTATTTCAGTTTTAGGGACTCCATGATTTTGGTTAACTCATTCCAAATATTCCTCTGGATTAATCCCTTCTGAGTATGATTTGGGCCCTATTACCCATTGTGGTAAAACATCCACTTTGTTTTTGGCCCCAAGGTCCTGCAATGACCATGAAATTCAGGGAGCCCATCCCTAGGGCAGCAATTAACATGGTCAGTCATGGCCTATGCTGAGCTGGACACGTCCTCCTGATACTCCTGGAGATGTGGAGAATGTGTCTGTGAAAATTTACTCCAGCCTCTTCCAGTCTTCCTAAGGCTTTAAAATCTTCCTGTATAACGCCAGCTCTCAAATGTCTCGTCTAGTTTCCCTTTGTATTCTTTCAAAGTCTATATTTATTTATTTGGCTGCACTGGGTCTTAGTTGTGGTATGTGGGATCTCCACTGCAGCATGAGGGCCCTTCTTTGTGGCATGCCAGCTCTAGAGGATGGGGGCTCAGTAGTAGCTGTGTGTGAGTTTAGGTCCCAGGCCAGCGATTGAACCCACATGCCCTGCATTGGAAAGTGAATTCTTAACTACTGGAGCACCAGGGATGTCCCCTCCCTTTATATCCTTAAAAATTATTGAGCAACTCAAAGAATTTTACTTATGTGACTTATTGAGTACCAAAATTAAAATAGTTAAATGTTAATAATGTTTATCAATAATTTATTTAAAATAAGAATAAACACCACATATTGACATAAATGACACACTTTTAATGGAAATAGCTATATTTTCTCAAAAAATAATGAGAAAAGTGATATTGCTTTATATTTTTAAAAATATCTTTGAAAACAAGAGAGATAGGTTTCATATCTGCTTCTGTATTCAGTTTCTTGAGGTAGCTTACTTTGGGTGGAACAGATGAAAGAATTGATTCACATGGATATTTGGTTGGAAAATGGAGGAATATTTTAATAGTTTCCTCAGATAATTGTAGATACTCTTTTTTAATTTAGCACCAAAGTGAAAGTGAAGTGAAAATCGCTCAGTCGTGTCCAACTTTTTGTGGCACTACGGACTATACAGTCCATGAAATTCTCCAGGCCACAACACTGCAGTGGGTAACTTTTCCCTTTTCCAGAGATCTTCCCAGTCCAGGGATTGAACCAGGTCTCTTGCATTGCAGGTGGACTCTTTACCAGCCGAGCCACAAGGGAGGCCCAAACAGCGCCATGATAATTTCTTAAGGGTTAATTTCACTGTGACAATGAAACCATATAAATAAAATTTTCTATTCTGTAGCAACATTAACATCCATTGCTCTGCCTTGCACTTTGAATATATCTCTTATCCATGCATGATTTTGTAGCACCATGCATTGATTCTGTGAGTTATTCAGATTTTCCAAACATTGACATGTCCCATTATACAATATTAAAAATGAACTTTTGATAATATCAGTACCAACCTCAAATCCTTTATGCATGTTTCCTTTGCTATTACACAAAATATTATAAATGAATGTATTCAAATAGTGGAGCTTTACAATTTTAACAGTTTTTACTACTTCATCAAAAACATTATTAAGTGAAACTGGCATTTTTTTTTTTTTTTGGTACAAGTTCATGGTGGTAAAGCATGTAAAAGTGTTAGTACAGTGTAGTGCCATTGTTGTGATTTATGGTAATCTGTCAGCAGTTCTACATGCTTTTTAAAAATATTATCATTATAAATGTCAAGCTGATGAAAAAAATTAAATAATATATAAAGTTATTATGGAAATAGTTTGGATCCTGCAAGCCTCATATAAGGTTCTTAGGGACTCTAGTCATCTCTGAAAAACACTGAAAACTACTGCCCCACAATATACCAAGAAAGTTCTAGCATCTTGTCTTACTTAGTATAGGCCAGCACTGGGTCTACATTTCTGTCAATCAACCAGGAAAATGTTAGAGCCATGGCCAATGACTTTTTGACTCATTCAATCTGGAATTTCTCTTTTGTAAGCCCACATTAATAACTTGAGCTTGGTCCAGCATTACATTTTTCCACCCAGATGCAGCAACACTGGGATTCATTCTCTTAAGTGCTCCTCAGATTTCTACTGATATGTAATGGCAACATCCTGTGACTCCTATGATAATCTATCTTGTATCTCCTCAGGGGCTAAATTTTCACCTTATCCTCTGGTGGCTTCCAAAATTTCTCTGGTTGTAGCTCTAGAAATATGCCAGCAAATATGGAAAACTCAGCAATGGCCACAGGACTGGGAAAGATATTTTCATTTCAATCCCAAAGAAACGCATTGCCAAAGAATGATCAAACTACTGCATAATTGCACTCATTTCACAAGCTAGTAAGGTAATGCTCAAAATGCTACAAGCTAGGCTTCAACAATAAGTGAACCAAGAACTTCCAGATACACAAGCTAGATTTAGAAAAGGCATAGGAATCAGAGATCAAATTGCCAACATCCATCAGATCATAGAGAAAGCAAAGAAATTCCAGGAAAAATATCTACCTCTGCTTCATTGACTATGCTAAAGCTTTTGACTCTGTAGATCACAACATACTATGGAAAATTCTTGAAGAGATGGGAATACCAGACCACCTAACCTGCCTCCTGAGAAACATATATGCAGGTAAAGAAGCAACAGTTAGAACTGGACATGGAACAACAGACTGGTTCCAAATAGGAAAAGGAGTACGTCAAGGCCGTATATTGTCACCCTGTTTATTTAACTTATATACAGAGTACATCATGAGAAATGCTGGGCTGGAAGAAACAGAAGCTGGAATCAAGATTGCTGGGAGAAATGTCAATAATCTCAGATATGCAGATGACACCACCCTTATGGCAGAAAGTGAAGAGGAACTAAAAAGCCTCTTGATGAATGTGAAAGAGGAGAGTGAAAAAGCTAAACTAGAAACTCAGTATTGAAAAAAACAATGATCATGGTATCTGGTCCCATCACTTAATGGCCATTAGATGCAGAAAAAGTGGAAACAGTGACAGATTTCTCTTTCTTGGGCTCCTAAATCACTGCAGATGGTGACTACAGCCATGAAATTAAAAGATACTTGCTCCTTGGAAGAAAATCTATGACATAGACAGTATATTAAAAACCAGAGACACTGCTTTGCCAAAACAGGTCCATATAGTCACAGCTATGGTTTTTCCAGTAGTCATGAAGGGATTGTGAGAGTTGGACCATAAAGAAGGCTGAGTGCTAAAAAATTGATGCTTTCAAACTGTGATGCTGGAGAAGACTCTTGAGAGTTGTTTAGACAGCAAGGAGATCCAATCAGTCAATCCTAAAGGAAATCAACCCTGAATATACATTGGAAGAACTGATGCTGAAGCTGAAGCTCCAATATTTGGCTACCTGATACAGAGCCAATTCACTGGAAAAGACCCTGATGCTGGGTGAGATTGAGGGCAAGAGGGGAAGGGGATGACAGAGGATGAGATGGTGGATGGCATCACTGACTCAATGGACATAAATTTGAGCAAACTCAGGGAGATAGTGAAGGATAGTGAAACCTGGCTGTTGCAATTCATTGGATTGCAAAGAGTCAGACAGGATTTAGTGACTGAACAATAAGATCTAGAAACAACAAAGATGGTGGGAATAGGACAGTAAAAGGGTTAATAAGTAATTTTTTCTATGGTAACTGCCAGGGGTTGTCATAGCAAACACTCTCTTCCAACAACACAAGAGAAGACTCTACACATGGACATCACCAGATGGTCAATACCAAAATCAGATTTATTATATTCTTTGAAGCAAAAGATGGAGAATCTCTATACAGTCAGCAAAAACAAGACCATGAGCTGACTGTGGCTCAGATCATGAACTCCTTATTGTCAAATTCAGACTGAAATTGAAAAAAGTGGGGAAAATCACTAGACCATTCAGGTATGACCTAAATCAAATCCCTGGAAGTGACAAATAGATTCAAGGGTTAGATATGATAGACAGAGTGCCTGAAGGCAAAGGAGAAAAGGAAAGATACACCCATTTGAACGAAGAGTTCCAAAGAATAGCAAGGAGAGATAAGAAAGTGTTCTTCAGTGATCAATGCAAAGAAATAGAGGAAAACAATAGAATGGGAAAGACTAAAGATCTCTTCAGGAAAATTAGAGATACCAAAAGAACATTTCATGCAAAGATGGGCACAATAAAGGACAGAAATAGTATGGACCTAACAGAAGCAGAAGATATTAAGAAAAGGTGACAACAATACACAGAACTATACAAAAAAGATCTTCATGACCTAAAAAACCATGATGGTGTGAACACTCACCTACAGCCAGACATCCTGGAATGTGAAGTCTAGTGGGCCTTAGGAGCATCACTATGAACAAAGCTAGTGGAGGTGATGGAATTCAAGTTGAGCTTTTCAAATCCTAAAAGATGATGCTATGAAAGTGCTGCTCTCAATATACCAGCAAACCTGGAAAACTCAGGAGTGGCCACAGGACTGGAAAAGATCAGTTTTCATTCCAGTCCCAAAGAAAGGCAATGCTAAAGAGTGCTCAAACTACTGCACAGTTGCACTCATCTCATGCTGATAAATAAAGGTCAAAATTCTCCAAGCCAGGCTTCAACAGTACGTGAACTTCCAGATGTTCAAGCTGGATTTAGAAAAGGCAGAGGAATTGGAGATCAAATTGGCGACATCCGTTGGATCATTAAAAAAGCAAGAGAGTTCAAGAAAAATATCTACCTCATTTTTTGTTGACTATGCCAAAGCCTTTGACTGTATGGATCACAACAAACTGAAAAATTCTTTAAGAGATGGGAATACCAGACCACCTGACCTGCCTCCTGAGAAATCTGTATGCAGGTCAAGAGGCAGCAGTTAGAACTGGGCATGAAACAACAGACTGGTTCCAAATAGTAAAAGGAGTATGTCAAGGCTGTATATTGTCACCCTGCTTATTTAAGTTGTATGCAGAGCACATCATGAGAAATTCTGGGATGGATGAAATGCAAGCTGGGATCAAGATTGCCAGGAGAAATATCAATAACCTCAGATATGCAGATGACATCACCCTTATTGCAGAAAGTGAAGCTTCTTGATGAAAGTAAAAAAGGAACATGGAAAACCTGGCTTAAAACTCAACATCCATAAAACTAAGATCATGGCATCTAGTCTCATCACTTCATGGCAAATAGACGGGAAAAGAATGCAAACAGTGACAGACTGTATTTTCTTGGGCTCCAAAATCACTGCTGATGGAGACTGCTGCCATGAAATTAGGATGCTTGCTCCTTGGAAGGAAAGCTATGACTCACCTAGATAGCATATTAAAGAGCAGAGACATTACTTTGCAAACCAAAGTCCATCTAGTCAAATCTATGATTTTTCCAGTAGACATGTATGGATGTGAGAGTTGGATTATAAAGAAAGCTGAGCACCAAAAAATTGATGCTTTTGAACTGTGGTGCTGGAGAAGACTTTTGAGAATCCTTAGACTGCAAGGAGATCCAACCAGTAAATCCTAAAGGAAAGCAGTGCTGAATATTAATTGGAAGAAGCTGAAACTACAATACTTTGGCCACCTGATGCAAAGAGCTGGCTCATTGGAAAAGACCCTCATGCTGGGAAAGATTGAAGGAGGGAGGAGAAGGGGATGGCAGAGGATGAGATGGTTGGATGTTATCACTGACTTAATGGACATGAGTTTGAGTAAGCTCTGGGAGTTGGTGATGGACGGGGAGCCTAGCATGCTTCAGCACATGGGGTTGCAAAGAGTTGGAAATGACTGAGGGACTGAAATGAACTGAACTTATAACATTTCCTTCTGGCAATAGGGAACTAATCTCAGGAATAAAAGCATTTCTTTTATTGGCAAAGGAGACAGCAGAATGCAGGATTTCAAGGGTTCCTAGCTTCATACACCGGCCCGGATATTTGGGGTCTATGTCCTTTCCAACCAACGTTCTGACTTTAGCATATGAGACTCCGTGAGTTTAGGAATTCAATTTGCATTATAATTCAATCACCTGCTGCTTTGAAAAATTTCATCCTTCAGAAATAGAAAGTAAGAGGGTCTTTTTTTTCCCCCTGCCTTAGGATAATCATGGAAAGTGTCTAGTAACTTTGACCTTGAGCTTGGAATTTAAAATGTCAAGTTTTAAGATCTGTACCACCTACCTCTTCTCCAGTGCCCTTAAGAGCAAGCAAGCAACCCCACCGAACTCTTAAATTTTTCTAAAATGTTCACTGAGAGCAACTATTGGTAACTCTAAGCCCTGTCATCTATAGACACTGGTTTAAGTTACTTTCCACTGCCTGCCATGCTTCCTTTACCCCTGGCAAATGCGTCACTAAGATCTTTAAATTTAATCAGACCAGAGAACCAGTTCCAAAAAACTCAGGACCAATTCAGAGAACTCATCTTTAAGGCTGCTTCCCTGAACCCTCTTTTGTTACCATTATTTTTGTATGAGTTAAGATTCATTCAGAGACACAGAACCACTGTGAGTGATGCAGAATAGGGATGTGACGGCATATGACCTCACATAATTGTGAGAGCTAATGAAGATCTGGAAAATCATTGCTTCTGTTGGGGTCCTGAAGTTACTGTGAATCGCTGAGGCCAACAGTCAAGAAGAAAAGCTGGATGCAAAGAGGGAGAGAACAAGGATGCTCTGGAATTCATGAGACCGGCTGGAAACCGCCTGTTACTGCCTCCAGTCTCAGGGTCGCGGTCATTTGTAGAGGAATCCGGTGATTTTTTTCACTAGAGCTGCACATGCATCTGGTCCTGGAGCTGGAGAAGCTGAACGAGAAACTTTCATGTGGGCAGGGGGTGGAAGAGCTACAGGCTCAGGGGAAGCCCTTTGTTAATGGCAAATCAGAAAAGGAGGGTCAGTGTGAACTGCAGCCATCATCTGGAGCCCTAGACCAGCTCCAGGTAGTGGCTGCTGTGTCTCCCGTATCTTTATTAAGCTCGTGCAAATCCTTGTGTCCAGTCTGCCTGGAATTGTGCACAGAAGGGTGTCTAGTTCTGCTAGGTAGATGACACTGTGTGAAGCCACTATGGATTTTGTTTATACCTTCATAATTTAAAAACCTTTTGGCAGAAACCAACACAATTAGGTAAAGCAATTACCCTTCTATTAAAAAATAACAATTAAAAATATGGCACACTTTTTATTAAATTATTTTTATTGGTTTAAATTTAATCTTGCCAGCACTTTCCATCCCTCTGATCTTATTATTTGTTCCTTGCTTATCATTTCACAATCAGTCTTTATAGATGGAAATAAGCAAGTACTTATTTTCTTTATTTGGTTTTATGTGTTTATTCTTTTAATATTCTGAAAGTTTTGCACTCTGATTTTAGTTTCTCATGTAGTTAGATATATTACTACTGTTACTGTATGACATAATTTTAGTTCTTATTTAGTTGGTAATGGGCTTCCCTGGTGGCTCAGACAGTAAAGAATCTGCTTGTAATGAGGGAGACCTGGGTTTGATACCTGGGTTGGGAAGATCCCCTGGAGGAGGGAATGGCAACCCACTCCAGTATTCTTGCCTCGAGAATCCTTATGGACAGAGGAAACTGGTCCATGGGGTGGCAAAGTGTCAGACATGACTGAGGGACTAAGCAGGAGTCAGTAATGACTCGAATGATGAATTGCTACAATTAGCATAATTTGACATCCTCATACTTCTGTTTTCTCCTCTGATTTTTATTTTATGTTGCCTGATTTCATATTGTTAATATGATTTATTTTTGCATTTAATCTTTATAACTATCTCTATTGAACTTTCCAGGTGGTGCTAGTGGTAAAGAACTTACTTGCCAATTCAGGACACATAAGAGACATGGATTCCATCCTTGGGTCATGAAGATCCTCTGGAGGAGGGCCCAGAAACCCACTCCATTATTTTTGCCTGGAGAATCCCATGGACCAATGAGCCTAGTGGGCTACAGTCCATAGGTTGGACATGACTGAAGTGACTTAGCACACATATCTCTGTTACTTTATTTATAGCTTTAAACTACATCTTTTGGTCTCAAGTCATAAAAAGATGAAGCCAGATACACACTTATCCTTTTTTATGTGTTCTCTTTACTTTGCCATATCTTTTATTCACTACAGTACTGTTTCCACTGTGTCGTACTTCATAACACTAAAATCTTCCTCTGAACTGTAACTCCCTTCATTATTTAGCCTATGTCCTGTATTTAAATGGATTTAATGCTCCATGTCCGCAATTTTTACCGCAGTGTTTCTGGTCCTTTTTTTTTCACTTTAAGTTTTCCCTCTAATGCATTTTTCAACAAAAGATCATGTGAATCTCTTTTCCTGAGTTTTATATATTAAAAATATTTTTATATGATCTTTAAATTAGTAAGATATCTGGGCCTGGTAAATTTTTCTTGTAATTAACCAGATAATGATTTTCTTTCTTAAGATGTGTGCATTCTGTCCTCTCTCCCAGAAATGAATGCCACTGTCAGAGATGAGAGGGCCCTCTGAGTTTTGGGAGGGAAATGGTGCCTTTTTTTTCCTGGATTTTCAAGAGTTCTTTCTGTTTTTGGAATGCTAGTAATTTCTAGTACTTGTATCGAAGCTTAAAATTCTGTATTGATATTTTCTGACCTATTATGTACCCATTTAACCTATAATTTCTTATAATATATCATTTTAAGTGTATTTTTAGTTCAAGAAAGATTTCTTGAATTAAAATTTCCTGGACTTAATTTCTGTCCTGGTATATCTTATTTTCTCCTCTGTTTTTCATAAATTCCACATGACATTTTTTTTTTATTCCCTTTGACTGTTTTCTCAATTAATCATCAGATTTTGTATCTTTCTTGATCTCTTTTTAAGTGCAATATTTTTATTATTGTTTTTAAGTTATTAGAAATGGTTTTTCCTCGGTAGTTTTGTTTATTCAAGGACTACATTTTTATTTATTTATTTATATTTTTTTAAAATTTTATTTTTCCTACATTACAATACTGTATTTGTTTTGCCATACATTGACATGAATTGGCCACAGGTGTACCCGATCTCCCAATGCCGAAGCCCCCTCCCACCTCCCACC
>SJYF01001684.1:1777175-1794315 GCA_006410515.1 Procapra przewalskii
TATTTCATCTTTTATATTTATTCCTACCTGGTTGTGAAGCCAATGATCTGCTTTGCTGGATGCCTGATGTCCTCTGCCAGCAATCGGAAGTTGTTTTGTGGACTTTATTCAGCGCTGAAATGTTCTTTTGATGAAGTAGTGTGGGAGAAAGTGTTCTCCCCATCCTATTCCTCCGCCATCTTTTCTCCCTCCCCCTTTTATTTATTTTTTAATCCCTCATTTTTCTTTCTTTTGTTTCATATCTATATATATTTTAGACATTATATCATTAAAAAGATCACATTCAAATAGGAGATTTCTCCCTGAGCTAGAAGTTTACTGAAAGATGTTTTGTAGAAAGAAAGCTCTGCTATCTGGGTTCAGAAACTTCCTACCTCCCTGGGGAGGCCTCCAGCTGTTCAGCTGAGGAAAATTAGAAGCTTTAGAACTCCTGATCTTTTTTACATCTCTCATCACAGCACATTTGCAGAATGGTGTTTTCTGTATGTTTCAAATTTAGCTGGTGCTTGTGTACATTGTGATGTCAGGAATATAGGAAGGAATCTAGGGTATCATTTTCAGACAGTCCGTGTGCCTCTCAGCCATCCATGACTTCAGAGAAGCCTGTACCCTCTCAGACACTTTAGCTGGTGGAATTCTGTGCGTGTGTCTCTCACTGTGCTCCAAGTTTCCCTGTCCAGCATAGTCATCCTGAGTGGATTCTGGCTACAGGTGCATCTTCATCCCATCAGAGGTAGAGTTTCTTTTTCCATTTCATGTGCTCCCTCTTGTCTTGGAATGCAACTGAAAAAGTTGAGGAGGCTGGGAGATCTCTCATACTTCACTATTTTCTGGTTTAACCTTTACTAAAAGGAAATCTATAGAAAATTTCAACGCTTCTTTAAATGTCTTCACAATATTTTAAACACACACACACACACACACGGTTTTACAGAAAAGGAAAGGCTTACACAGAGCTGGCTCATCTATTTTGTAAGCTCAACTGAAAGGTAAAACTGATTTTTCCTTATAAGTTTGTGTTTGCCAGATGAAGAAGAAAAAGCAAATACAAGATTGCCATCATGAAAGCAGGCAATTGGCACTGGTCCAAAATCCTCCCCCCGACTCCCAACTCCTGATTCCACCTTGATTCTCTCTGATGGAGGTCTATGTTATACATAGCAGTTTCCTTGTCTGAATATGTTTTTGTGATAAGAAGATATTTATAAGGTTTCTTAGAGTTTTGTTTCTTACTGGCCTCTCAGTAAGTGAAAGATACACAGCATACTTGAGAGCATTCCGAAGAAAAGGATGACTTTCCTCTTCCTTTCTCTTTCCATTTAAAATGAGGATGGACAGTTATCAGAGGGCCCCAGAGTCTTCAGAACTGGCAAGATCCTTGAGACTTTTGGAGAAACTGACTGCAAAGGGGGCTGAGATCTTGTCAGAATTCAAGGGGTGTTTCAAGGCGCTGAGAGGCTGGATGGGGATTTGGTCACCCTGCAGAGCTTTCAGGCTCTGCACTGGCACTGGAGAAGATCCATGGTTCTTAGAAGTAAAGGAAAAATCCTTTGACTTAAGGCACCATGTGGATCAGACATGAGAAAGACTATCTGGGCAGATGCCTGCTTGCTCAGAAAACACTGAAATTGGGATGTACTGATTCCCTGGTATTTTGTAAGCTCTTCAGAACTTAGATACAATTTTGAAGAAGTGGAGGAAAATTACAAATGGAAGGACATTGTTTCCCACTACTGTAGTAGGACAGACGTCAAGGGAAATTAATCTGAATAATACAAGAAGGTGAATAACACTTTATTTCTAACATACCTGGGTTTGTGAACAGATACCTATTTTTGTTCCAGATACATCCAGATACTTTGGCTGGACAATACTTGTAGATAGAATTGTTAGTGAGTGGCACTGTGTCATCCTTTAATTGATATATCCACTTTTCATTTTAATAGTTGCTGTGCATGAGAGAAACATTTTAGATCCCTGCCAATGCACATTCATTTGAACATACAATTTAAGAGTGAGAAAAGAGTTTTGCCTCTGAATTTCTGTCTACCATAAAATTAAGATATCATTAAAATTGAGATATTTAACTTATCAACAACTTATCATTTAAACTGAGAGAGCTACAAGCAAAGGACAATTTATAGAACTGAAGGATTGCATGTAGACATCTGACTCATACTAACCACTACAGAAGGTGTTATTGTGAATATATTGCATGTATGTCTTGTGTAAACTTACTCTAAGATTGCTCCATATCCTTATAGCATTCATACTAACTCACCCCATAATGGTGAGATTCACACTGAGAAAAATGCCTGTGTTTATGGTACAAAAAATAAATTTTCCTTCTCCTTCAGCTTTCACAGAGAATCTGAAAATTGCTCACCAATAATCACATATCTTTCTTCCTCTTACAAACAAGAAAGCCCTTGCAGATAAAACGTCTGAGTCAATCAATACGGAAAATACAGAAACAGTAAATCTGATAAAAAGAAGTGAAAAAAAAACTGCTTAATTCAGAGGTTGTAGAAAGATTTTGAAGAGTTTGAAGAAGAACATATTGGAATAGCTGTGGATGTGGACTCTTTCTTTGGATGTTCTTAATATTCTTTTCTTTAAGCTAAATTTAACATTCTGTTGAGTTTGTTGAATGCAGCACACTTCCAGATAGAAATATATGAATCTAAGGTGTATAATGATTGTAGCTGCATGTTTCTGAGTTCAAGCAGCTCTGGGAGCTTAGGTCAGGAATTTTGTTACAGGATCCCCAAATGAGTATTAAGTGAAATTTCTTACCCCATCTCCCTACTCAGAACTCCAGCATCAGCAGCAGTGTCCATGGTGCCTGACCATCTGGCCCAGAGTAGTGGTAAAAGCTGTCAAGCCCAGCAGAGGGGCCATCCTCTGGGATCTGGCTTCAAGGTGAGAACCTGCGTTCCCCCATTACCTCGGTGAGTATCAGCAGGTGCTCTTAATCTGCATAAGCCCCGTGGGAGAGCCTAGGCTCTGGAAGGAAAACTGTGAAATATGAAATTATGCCAGTGATTTGAGAAGGGCTTTAAAGTTACTGTAAACTGGGTATAAACATGAATGAGGCCTAACCTGTAGATATCAGCTAGTGCCAAGATCTGTTACGTTTTCCATGTGTGCCAACATTTCTTTAGGTATATTTTATTATAATAATGGCATATACCAAGAATATTTAGGATATCTAGGGCATGAAATGCCCTGTCTTATTAGCCTTAAGCTAATAAATGTTGGAGATTTGCTACTAAAACTAATGATTTGAGATTTGGAATAGCTAACCTTGAGCCATACCTTGTTGTTGCTGTTCAGTTGCTAAATTGTGTCCAATTCTTTGTGACCCTATGAATTGCAGCACACCAGGCTTCCCTGTCCTTTATTATCTCCCTAAGTTTGCTCAAGCTTATGTCCATTGAGTCAGTGATGCCATCCAATCATCTCATCCTCTATTTTCCCCTTCTCCCCTTGCCCTGAGTCTTTCCAAGCATCACATCTTTTTCAATGAGTCAGCTCTTTGAATCAGGTGGCTAAGGTATTGGAGCTTCAGCTGAAGCATTCCAATGAATATTCAAGGTTGATTTCCTTTAAGATTGACTGACTGGATCTCCTTTCTGTCCAAAGGATTCTGAAGAGTCTTCTCTAGCATCACAGTTTGAAAGCATCAATTTTTTGCACTCATCCTTTATGGCTACATGATTACTGGAAAAGCCATAGCTTTGACTATATGGACCTTTGTCGGGAAAGTGATGTCTCTGCTAGGAGACAGCTAGGAACTTCCCTGTAGTTCATATGGTAAAGAATCTGCTTGCAATGCAGGAAACCCAGGTTTAGTCTCTGGGTCAGGAAGATCCTCTTGATAAGGGCCTGGCAACCTACTCCACAGTATTCTTGCCTGGAGAATCCCATGGACAGAGGAGCCTGGTGGGCTACAGTCCATGGGCTCACAAAGAGTCCGACATGACTGAGAGGCTAAGCACACAGTTTTATCACAGCTTTTTTTTCCAAGGAACGAGTGTCTTTTAATTTCATGGCTGCGGTCACTGTCTGCAGTGATTTTGGAGCCCAAGAAGGTAAAATCTGCCACAGTTTTCACCTTTATCCCATCTGTTTGCCATGAAGTGATGAAACCAGATGCCATGATCTTAGTTTTTTGAATGTTGAGTTTTTAAGCCAACTTTTTCACTTTCGTATTTCACCTTCATTAAGAGGCTCTTTAATTTCTCCTCATTTTCTGCCATTATGGTACAACTGCATATCTGAAGTTGTTGATATTTCTCTCACAATCTTGATTCCAACTTGTGAGTCATCCAACCCAGCACTTCACATGACATACTCTGTATATAAGTTAAATAAGTCATGCTTTGTGGCAGTGTGTGTGCTAAATCCCTTAATTATGTCCAACTCCTGTTGACCTCATAGACAGCCTACCAGGCTCCTCTGTCCATGGGATTCTACAGGAAAGAATACTGGAATGGGTTGCCATTTCCTTCTTCAGGGGACGTTTCTGATCCAGGGATAGAGCCTGTGTCTCTTGCAGCTCCTATTGTGCAGGCAGATTCTTTTCAACTGAGCCAAGAGGGAAGTCTTGTGATGGTAGTTAGTCATTTATCAGGGCAAAGAAAATGACAATCCTGTTGTATAACAATAATGAAATCATATTTAACTTTCTGCTTACTACAAAACATGGAAATAGGACATTAATCCAATTCATAACAAAAATGGTATTAAATATAAATTTTAAAATGCTGGAGAGGGTGTGCAGAAAAGGGAACCATCCTACTCTGTTAGTGGGAATGTAAATTGGTGCGGCCACTATGGAGAACAGTGTGGACGTTCTTTGAAAAATTAAAAATAGAGTTGCTATGTGATGTAGCAATCACGCTACTGGCCATATATCCAGAGAAATCCATAATTTGAAAAGATACATGCACCCCAATGTTCATAGTAGCACTATTGACAATAAATGGAAGAAATGGAAGCCAAGGCATGGAAGCAACCTACATGTCCATAGACAGATGAATGGATAGAGAAGATATGGCATATATCTACAGTGGAATAGTACTCATCCATAAAGAAGAATGAAATGATGCCATTTACAGAAACATGGATGGACCCAGAGACTATGATACTAAGTGAAGTAAGTCAGGCAGAGAAAGGCAAGTAGCATATGATATCACTTATATATGGAATCTAAAAAGATTTACATATGGCACTAATGAATTTATTTACAAAATTGAAACAGATCCACAGACATGTAAAACAAACCATGGTTACCAAAGAGGGAATGGGGAGAGGCATAAATCAGAAATTTTGGGCTAAGAGATATCACTACACATAAAATATGTATATATGTAAATATGTGAATATTATATCTAATACCAATATAATCTTATTAACACTTTTAGCACAAGGAACTATATTCAATATCTTATAATAAACCATACATAAAAGAATATGAAAAATTGAGTGTATATATATATATATATGTGTGTGTGTGTGTGTGTGTGTGTGTGTGTGTGTGTGTATAACTGAAGTGGTCTGCTCTATATCTGTGGTCTTAGCGGTAAAGAACCTGCCTGTCAATGCAGGGCACATAGAGACACAGGTTCGATCCCTGGGTCGGGAAGATCCCCCTGGAGGAGGAAATGGCAATCCACTCCAGTATTCTTCCCTGGAGAATCCCATAGACAGAGGAGCCTGGTGGGTTACAATCTACGGGGTTGCAAAGAATCAGACATGACTGAAGTGATTTAGCATGTGCATGCACAGAAACTAATACAAAATTGTACATCAACTGTACTCAATTTAAAAAACAAAATTTTAATGGAATAGAATGAAGTACAAGTGTATCCTTATTCCTTTCCTCTGAAAATCATTCCTGACTATAGAAAGTTCCAAGCTTCTCTGGAAAACCTACTGAATTGTTAACCTATGAGAGGTGAAGGGCACTCCATAGAGTTAGAAAATAGCTTGAAATTGAGATGACTGATGTGAAGCTTTGAAAATCCAAGGGAGAAAAGCTGCAGTTCTTATCTCCTGAAACTGGAGGAGCATGCAAATGTAGTAACAATGGCCTGCCTGAATAGGGTCTGGGGCTTGATTTGCAATCATTAGTTAGGATATAATTATGTACTGCTTCCATGAAAGCAAGAGGATCACATCAGAATTCCAGCTGTGTCTCTAAAATCTCTTGTTCATATATCCAGGCTAAGAATCCCAGAAATCTGTCTCTACTTGTAATTACATGGTAACTTGACCATCAGTGGTGAGGCATCTTCCTATCCTAATCTTTTCTTATACCTACGCTCCACAGACATAGATACAAAACATGAAAACTACTTATTCTCACTGTGGGAAGAAGTGTAAGGTTATATTTATGACTCTGAACTGTGAGGATGATTATTTAGAAACAAATTGTGCTGAGAATATAATATTCTTCTTCTAAACCTAGGACTTCTGAGAAGTACAGGGACTGAGTTATTTTAAAATGCTTTAAAAAGATTACAGACTCCTTCAGAAATATGATGAAAGCACCAGATCCATCTCAGTCTGGCTCAGAAAAAATAGTTAAAAAAATTTTTTTTTGCATTATATTTTAGATAGTTCCTGGATTCACTGAAATTCAGTTAAATATCTCAGGTCAATGAGAGTCAAAGATTTAGGGATTGGTGAGAAAAGATTAGCTCATGATTGGAGTAAAGAGTTTCTAAATGACCTTTCTAGCATAGATATGTATTATCTCTGTGTGTTGAGAGTATGTTATATGTTAGCTCATAGATGTAATTTGTAGAAAGTGAATAGAATAGAATTGAATATTTACCACCTGGTGATCTGTCTGGATGAACTTACAGTATCTGGAAGAATGTGTATTAAAAGGTGGCTTAAACTTTCTCTGTGATATCAAATGTCTCAAGCCTGCCTTTGACCAGTGGAAATCACCTCACACCTGGGTTGTGCTCAGAGTGTCTCGTGGACTTCAGACAAAGGGTCAGTGAACCCGTGGGAAGTAGAAAAGCCAGCAATCACTTGTTCCCTGCTCCTCTTTTCCCCCTTTTTCCTAGATCCCTTTGAACCAGGACAATTAGTCCATGAGACAAGCAGGGGGTCAAAGTCCATTCCACTCTCATTTCACTGCTGCTCTGCTGCACACCTTAGTGAGGCTTCACGTAGGATGGTATTTCAGAGCATTCGTGATGAAATCCTTAGGACCTGGCCAATAATAAGTCAATAGAAATGTCTGCATTTAATGTTAAACATTTGATAATCAGTTACATAAGTTCCCCCTCCCCACCTTGAACTCAGGGCACTTTCTCTCTATTTCAAATACTTTTTTTAATGTTTTTTTTAATTGTGACAAAGGTCATGTAATATAAAACGTACTATTTCAACTGTAGAATTCACATTGTTGTGCAAATCTCACCATCATCCATCTCCTGGATTTTTCACCTTCCTAAATTGAAATGCTGTCCACTAAACGCTAATACCACTGGCCCCTGGCATCTACCAGTGTACTTTCTGCCTCGATGAATTTGACTGTTCTGGGTATCTTGTATAAGTGGAAGGAAGCAGTATTTGTCTGTGCCCAATTATATTGGAGGGATTTTCCTGGTGGCTCAGTGTTAAAGAATATTTCTGCAATGCAAGGGACATGCAGGAGACCCTGGTTTAATCCCTGGGTCACGAAGATCCCCTGGATGAAGGCATGGCAACTTACTCCAGTATTCCTGCCTGGAAAATCCCATGGATAGAGAAGCCTGGCAGGTCACAAAGAGTCACAAAGAATAGGACACCACTGGCAGGTTACAAAGAATCACAGAGTCGGACACCACTGACGTGACTGAACACACACATGCACACAAACAATGTATATGGAATGCATTTTTAAGGTTAACTTAAAAGATATCTTACAAATAGGTTGTAACATTTTCCCCCTTATGCTATACAGTAGATTCTCATTGGTTATCTATCTTATACATGTAGTGTATATATGCCAATCCCAATTTCCCAATTTATCTCACCATCCCTTCCTATTATGGTGTTCATATGTTTGTTCTCTACATCTGTGTCTCTTTTCTGCTTTGCATATGGGTTCATCTATACTGTTTTTCTAGATTCCACATATATGTGTCAGTATACACTATTTTTCTCTTTTTGACTTCATTCTGTTTCATCTTGTTTTGACACTTTTAGGATGGTTTTCTAATCAGTTACCTCACCTTGCAGTATGCAAGTGAGAAATAAAATTTATCATAATTTGCAAGCAGAAAAGACACTGTATCTTCTTTTCTCTCTTTTTTTAAAATTTATGTTTATTTATTTTAATTGGAGGCTAATTAATTTACAATATTGTATTGGTTCTGTCATACATCAACATGAATCCGCCATGGGTGTATACGTGTTCCCCATCCTGAACCCCCCTCCCACTTCCCTCTCCATTCCATCCCTCCGGGTCATCCCAGTGCACCAGCCCCAAGGATACTGTATTGAACCTGGACTGGTGATTTGTTTCTTATATGATATTATACATGTTTCCATGCCATTCCCCAAATCATCCCACCCTCTCCCTCTCCCTCTCCCTCAGAGTCCAAAAGACTCTTCTATACATCTCTTTCGGGTTTCTTTGCTGTCTCGCATACAGAGTTATCATTACCATCTTTCTAAATTCCATATATATGTGTTAGTATACCGTATTGGTGTTTTTCTTTCTGGCTTACTTCACTCTGTATTTGATAATGTACTCATTTCATGTGCTAGCAAAGTAATGCTCAAAATTCTCCAGGTTAGGCTTCAACAGTACATAAACTAAGAACTTCCAGATGTTTAAACTGGATTTAGAAAAGGCAGAGGAACAAGAGATCAAATTGCCAATATCTGTTGGATCATAGAAAAAGCAAGTGAATTCCAGAGAAACATCTGCTTCTGCTTCTTTGACTATGCTAAAGCCTTGGACTGTATGTATCACAACAAACTGTGTAAAATTCTTAAAGAGATGGGAATACCAGACCACCTGACTTGCCTCTTAAGAAGCTTGTATGCAGGTCAGGAAGCAACAGTTAGAACTGGACATGGAAAAACAGACTGGTTCCAAATAGGAAAAGGAGTATATCAAGGCTGTATATTGTCACTCTGCTTATAACTTATATGCAGAGTACATAATGAGAAACACTGGGCTGGAGGAAGCACAAGCTGGAATCAAGATTGCCAGGAGAGATATCAATAAGCTCAGATATGCAGATGACACCACCCTTATGGCAGAAAGCAAAGACGAACTAAAGAGCTTCTTGATGAAAGTGAAAAAGTTTTCCTAAAGCTCAGCATTCAGAAACTAAGATCATGGCATCTGATCCAATAACTTCATGGCAAATAGATGGGAAACAATGGAAATAGTAACAGACTTTATTTTCTTGGGCTCCAAAAATCACTGCAGATGGTGACTCCAGCTGTAAAAGCAGATGCTTGCTCCTTGAAAAAAGAGTTATGACAAGCCTAGACAGCGTATTAAAAAGCAGAGACATTACCTTGCCGTCAAATTTCTGTCTAGTCAAAGCTATGTCTTTTCAAGTAGTCACATATGGATGTGAGAGTTGGACCATAAAGAAGGCTGAGTGCTGAAAAATTGATGCTTTTGAATTGTGGTGTTGGAGAAGACTCTTGAGAATCCCTTGGACTGCAAGGAGATCAAACCAGTCAATCCAAAAGGAAATTAACCCTGAATATTCATCAGAAGGATTGATGCTGAAGCTCCAATACTTTGGCCACCTGATGCAAAGAACTGACTCATTTGAAAAGACCCTGATGCTGGGAAAGATTGAAGGCAGAAGGAGAAGGGGGCAACAAAGGATGATATGGTTGGATGGCATCACTGACTCAATGGACATGAGTTTGAGCAAGCTCCAGGACATAGTGAAGGGCAAGGAAGCCTGGTGTGCTGCAGTTCATGGAATAGCAAAGAGTCAGACAGGACTAAAAGACTGAATGACAAGAATAACTACATAGAAGCAACTCCATAAATGTTTATTAAATAGTGTGGATTTCCACAGATGAAAAAATTGATCAACAGAGAGATCATGGAAGTTCCTCAAGGTACTCCTACTGAGTAATGGATTAAGAAGTATACTGAGTTTAAAATAAACCTTTTCTATTAGAGGTGATGAGCTATTGTATTTTTGCATGATCACCTAAAACTTCCAATATAAATAGGATCTAAGGAAGCCTTTCTATAGGGAATTTCAAGGTCTCTGATTTCACGGAATTTCCTTTTGCAACTTGAACCATTATAAAAGAAACAACACTAATTAAAAAAAAAAAACTTACTAATATTCATGGGCATATCCTTGACCAAGTTCTGGATGTCTACTAAAATATTCTGTTCTCCATTTTAGTTGTCATCAACATCCAGAGATTTATCAAACTGTTAAACCAGAAGCTATTGTTAATGTTTTTCCTTTTCTGGTTATATTGTCATTTGGTTGGTTGAAATAAAGCTGCTTCATTGCTCTTTGCTGGTCACACTTTCCTTATCAGTTTCATATAGTCTACATACCATGTACTAACTCTTCATGAGTAGATGCAGTGTTTTACACCATGGCACCCTATTTAGCATGAAATAAAAGCTCATGAAGAACCTATGTACAAATTAACATGTAATGTATTAGTTTGATTATTATTATTTTTTTTTCAGAGAAGAAATGCAAGAACTCATTTTTCTATCCCATAAAAATTTCTTATAGGTAAATAAGTAAGACTATTTACCCACATCATGAAATTTTTTATCTGCTATCATTAATTGATTATTATTAAAAATAATGTGAACATTGAGTGCAATCAGATTCTACAGTTTTGTTTTTGTTTTTTTTTTTTTNNTTTGTTTTTTTTTTTTTTTTTGGTTGTGCTTCTCCTTTTGTTTTCCTTTCTAAAAATCTTATTGATATAAACACTGGGGAAATTTGCTGCTAATGAAACATATAATGGAAACAGTTGACCACTTGTCATTTCAGTTCTGCAATTAGAAGGAACATTACTTATTAGGAGAACAACTCTGTTTTGTTGAAAGCACTGTCTGAATGGCTTTTAGGAAGTTACCTGACGGTAGTGGCTCTGAGCTGTCACTGCATCAGAGAAAATACTTTGCAGAAATAGAGCAGATGTTCAGTCCACATTTGTATACTTGAAATACACTGAAAGCATAAAACCAGGCTGAGAGCACTAGCAGCAAGGAGAGATGAACAGCCTGTAACTACGGAAGAATTACGGTGAAGCAGATTCTAGACACCACTGTGTTGGAGTACATTTAAAGGATCCAAATGGGCTTCCTTGGTGGCTCAGCTGGTAAAAAATCCACCTGCAATGCAGGACACCCCGTTCAATTCCTGGGTTGGGAAGATCCCCTGGAGAAGGGAAAGGCTCCCCACTCCAGTACTGTGGCCTGGGCTTGGACTGTACAGTTCACAGGGTCGCAAAGAATTGGACAGGACTGAGAGACTTTCACTTTCTTGTTTTTTTAAATGGTAATAGTAACAGTGTTTCAGCCCTGGGAAAGTAAAGAGCTTCAAAATGTTCTGTAGTTTCAACTATGATAGCAGTTTCAGCTGTGGCAACGATAGAGCTGTTAAAGTAAGTCCTTGGAGTAAAAGAAACTAAAGTAAAATTTGCTAAGATTTTAATTCCACATCACTGTGTGGCATTCAATAATACATTTCCAGGCAAAATTTTAAGTAAAACTTTGTTATCATTGCCTCAGAAATCTGTTCCTGACTTCAGGTATATATACTAAAGAAATCTTAAACTGAAGCAGTTTAAGAAACTACAGTTTCTTAGTCCCAGAGGAAGAATGCATTTCTTTTTCTTTGGTGGGGGAGTGAAATAATCAAAAACAACACTTTGCTCCAGGGGTTTCTCTGCCTTCTCTAGGGATAGTTATACTGGAGAAGTCTCTGCTACAGGGATATTTTTCAGCTATGAGATGTCAATAGCATCTCCACCGCCCAGTTGTAACACCTGAATTGTTGCCAGACACCTCCAGTGTCCTCTGTGGGAAACCTCCTCAAGCTGAGCGCCACTGCCCTGGATTCTGATCTTCTGAAAATGTTTGTCTAGAATCATGTGGTCAGAAATCCCAGCACCACTTAAAGAATGCTATTAAATGGTGAAAATATTGTTTTCAATCTACCCAATCACTCTTTGAAAAATTAAGAAAAAGCAGTTTAAAAATTTATTATTTTAAATTAGTAAAATAAATTAAAATCACAGCTTTATTGGCCATCAAAAATGGGAAAAATTCTTCCACATTTTCCAACTACTCAATCTTGAAGCACTTTGGTGCTCAACACGAATAATAGCGATAATCACAAACCCGCTGGCATGCTGCCTTAAGTGTTTGGTGGTTGTCTTTCATTCATTGGATAATTACTTACCATTTGGCATGTTTTTCCTGGTACCTTTAACTGGTAAAGGGCTACAAAAAGCTTTTATAGCTATTATATGTGTAGCAAGTGAGTTTTTGCTTTCTTTTTCACACAAAGAAGAACCTGCATGAATTCTAAGATGTAAGAATGATTTTCCTTTTTGACAAGGTAAATGGACCAATGCCCCCCTTTCAGTACAAATAGACCTAGTGGGGATGGAATGTAATTTGACATCATCTTAAGTGCTACGGTTACTAGGACAGGATAAATCCTAAGTTTGGGAGACACTGAATTTGAAAGGGCTTCATTCCCAGTGAGCAAATGCACAGGCTTTTGCCTTATGGCAGGTGCTTTCCCATGTCCATTCATTTATGGTTTATTGATCCCAGGCACACAGGATCAAAGTGGAGTTTGCCCTAAAATTATTTATTCTCTAAACAGGGAGAAAAGTCTTAATTTTGTGAAAGAGTTAAGTCACAAAGCAGAACAATGATTTAAATGCTGATGAGAGGTTACATGTAAAAATTTCTGAAAGAGTTCTTTATTAGCAGAGAGCTGGTGACAAAATCTATAGGAAAGAGAGATCATTGCTTTCCCTTAAAAAATACCATGTGAATTTTGACCTGAGTCATTTTGAAGGATGAATAGAAAGAAGTGCTTTTCCAAAGGGTAGATCAGTATGAGCAAAACATGGAAGAGGCAATGTGAGTGGATGCTTGGGGTGGGGGTGGGGCAAGGGACAAAAATATGGACCATGTGGCTTGAGACGTTTTGTGTATGGAGTCGAGAGGTTAGCTGGAATTAGGTTGGAGGAGGTTCTAAAGGTTGGGTTTTATTGATTCTTTAGGAGAAAAGGAGGCTTTTGGTAGAGGAGGAGGAAATCTGTACTCAGTGCTTCAGGAAGACGAATCTGGCAGTAATGCAGAGTGAAGATAATGACATGTCCCAGACACAGAAAAGATGGCAGGGGAGGAAAACCACAGAAAATGCAAGAGAAATAGGCAAGTATTGAATTTATTTGCCTTCTCCCAAGGCATCATCAGTGAGAAGTACAAACAATGGAGCTTGATTCTATAATTAATTTTCCTGAATTCTCTTTGGTGCTGGCTGAAGTGGATGCTGTGGTGTACAATCTGGATTTCTTTCAGGTTGGAAGATTCTTCCCTGGTTGCACAATGTACTGCCAAGTGCCAGCCACCTTTAGCTGTCAGTGTTTTGTGGGACTTGCTCTTTGCTGAAGAAAACTACCCCTTGACTAAGTTCCCAGAAAATGATGGAGGGAAGCTGTCATGGAGTGTAAGCACTCTCATACTCACCACAGTCAGGATTTTATGTGGAGTCACCTCACTTGTGCACTGTCTCTGCAAAGCTGGCTGAGACCTGGTCATGAATGTACGGCTGCCCTACTTGTTCTACCAATTCCTCTCCTCTCACCAGAGTTGTGGGTTCAAAGAGTGTTCATTCCCCAGTGAAACTCTTGCACATTCATCCCTCTGCTTCCCGGGGACCTCATCTTTCAGTAGTTGGTGCCAGGTGTGGTCTAGGAAAGCAAGTGCAGTAATGAGGTTGGGAAGCTGTCACACTCACTGTTGGTGAGGACACAGTCACATTAACTTAACTGATATGTTATTGCCACTAACTCATATCCTTCAATTGATCAGTTCAGTCACTCTGTCGTGTCTGACTCTTTGCGACCCCATGAATTGCAGCACGCCAGGCCTCCCTGTCCATCACCAGCTCCAGTAGTTCACCCAAATGCATGTCCATTGAGTCGGTGATACCATCTAACCATCTCATCCTCTGTCATCCCCTTCTCCTCTTGCCTTCAATCTTTCCCAATATCAGGGTCTTTTCCAATGAGTTTGCTCTTCACAACATGTGGCCAAAATATTGGAGTTTCAGCTTCAACATCAGTCCTTCCAATGAACACCCGGGACTGAACTTCTTTAGGATGGACTGGTTGGATCTCCTTGCAGTCCAAGGGACTCGAGAGTCTTCTCCAACACCACAGTTCAAAAGTAACAATTTTTCGGCGCTCAGCTTTCTTTATAGTCCAACTCTCACATCTATACATGACTACTGGAAAAACCATAGCCCTGACTAGATGGACCTTTGTTGACAAAGTAATGTCTCTGCTTTTTAATATGCTGTCTGGGTTGATCATAACTTTCTTTCCGAGGAGTAAGTGTCTTTTAATTTCATGGCTGCATTCACCATCTGCAGTGATACACATTAAAATTATAGGGATATACCTAGAGGCTGTCATACAGAATGAAGTAAGTCAGAAAGGGAATAACAAATATCATATTATGTCACTTATATGAGAAATCTAGAAAAATGGTATAGAGGACCTTATTTGCAAAGCAGAAACAGAGACACAGATGTAGAGAATAAACTAATGGAGATGAGGCTGGAAAGGGAGGGTGTGGTGAATTGGGAGATAGGGATTGACATATATACACTACTATGTATAAAACAGAAAACTAATGAGAACCTACTGTATATCACAGGGAACTCTACTCAATGCTCTGTGGTGACCTAAATGGGAAGGAAATCCAAAGAAAGAGGGTATATATATAACATGACTGATTCACTTTGCTGTATAGTAGAAACTAACACAATATTGTAAAGAAACTGCACTCCAATAAATGTTTTTTAAAGTAAATAAAATAAAGAAGAAACAGCAAATATAAGGACAATTAAATTGGATGATGTTTGTTAATGGCAACCCACTCCAGTGTTCTTCCCTGGAGAATCCCAGGGAATACGGAGCCTGGTGGGCTCCCGTCTATGGGGTCGCACAGAGTCGGACACGACTGAAGTGACTTAGCAGCAGCAGGGGTGATTGATTATCTGGAGACAGACAATGAAAAGCTGAAGAGAGTTGTTAATTAAAACATAACAATGGAAGACAGGCCTTCTGAGGACGCAGACAGCTAGAGGGGAGCCCAGGACTTAATAAAAGGACACCGCAATTATGTATAGGGTTAAATTTCTAAGTTAGGTAGGCTGGGGAAGAACGGGATCCTGAGACATGGGATGGGGCTCTCTGAGCTCCTTCTGAACCTTTAAAGCTTAAGACACAAACCACTCCTTTATGTTACAGGCAAATCCTCCCTCCGCTGACCTTGGAGATAAGGTGGAAGGCAACGTTCCTTTGTGCCATTCTCCGGATCACCCCCCATCTCTCCTACTGGCCCTGAGGCCAGCACTAGGGCTGAGTCACAGCCTGATTAGCCAAGTGCTGGTTTTGTTTAGAGGGAAAAGGACTCTACTCTAGAGGAGCTTCAGAGTAGATAGGACATTTTCACTGAGTTTTAGCAGGAACAGGGAGAGGACATGGCACTGTACTCTGATGTCTTGGGTCAAGATCGATAAAAGAATTTATCAATATGGGAGCATTTTTTCCTGAGATACAGGACTTAACATGCTGAGCAAGAGATGGTGCTAATGTGTTCTAGAATACATCTTAGAAGCTTGGAGAAGTGCTACCCCATGCCAAATAAAGTAAAAATTCAAGAATGGCCATGGAGAAAGAAAGAAAGGTCCAGAAGCTTAAATAAGTGCAAATGATGAGGTGGTTATGTTACCGGGGGCTGGAGACCCTCTGGGGGTTTCTGGGGACATTCTACTTCCCACACCAAAGGAACAGCTTGATGAGGGATATCAGTGTCACTGAGAAATGGGGCCATAGGTGTCACGCGTAAGCCAGGGCTGACACTGAGAGGTGTTATCACTAAAGTAGGTTTACAGGCAGCATTCTGAAATTATAGAAGCAAGTGGAAGTCAGGCAGGTACAATGATCACAGTGAGTGGTGAGGTCTTAGTGGTGGCCAGGAAGGCCTGACCCACAGAGAGCTCTAGGAGTTGTTAATTGTACGCGGTCTCTCTAGGGACCAGGAAGGTTGTCAGCCAGCAAGGGTATTTCTCACTCCATTTAACTGAAAAGACTGGAGACTGTATGATCAAGAGATTGACTATAGACATCCCAATTAAGGAATCAGGATTTGTTGGTTAATTTTTATACTTGAGTTGATTTTCATACAGGTTTCTACCAGAAACTTTTAGAAAGTTTCATACCAAACTTTCTTTCAGATTCCTGGGAGGAAGGAACTTGCAAGTATACAGAAAGTATACAGAGTAATAATTCCTCTCATGTTCCCCACAGGGATAATATTCATTTATCCTTGAAGGCACATAATGGAGAAAATATGATTCTTTAGTATTTTTTAGTATTATTGGTTAAGTGTCTGAATTATCACTGATAGCAGAGACATGAGTCTTTTTAGACTTTTTCTTACAATAATGGGAGTCATATGTGATCCCATTCACAGTGGACTCATTATCACATGGATCCATCTGTGGTCATTTTCTCAGTTTCATAATTTGTAATTGGAATGGGGATGTTTTATAGTTGACATAATGTTCCTACCACTGATCTCTTGTTTGGTAATATAATGGATTTTAAGTTAAAATATTATTCAGTTCAGTTCAGTGCAGTTGCTTAGCAGTATCCGACTCTTCGCGACCCCATGAATCGCAGCACGCCAGGCCTCCCTGTCCAGCACCAACTCCCGGAGTTCACACAAACTCACTTCCATCGAGTCAGTGATACCATCCAGCCATCTCATCCTCTGTCGTCCCCTTCTCCTCCTGCCCCCAATCCTTCCCAGCATCAGAGTCTTTTCCAATGAGTCAACTCTTCACATGAG
>SJYF01001684.1:1834344-1847611 GCA_006410515.1 Procapra przewalskii
CTCTATCTTGAACTCCACACCTGTATAACCAGTGGCCTCCCTGGCATCGCCACCTGGATATCTAGTTGTTACATCACATTTAGCAGGTGCAACATCAAATACTTGATGCCTCCTCCCAAACCTGCTCCTCTCACAGTCTTCCGCATTTCTAAAATGGGGACTCCATGCTTTCAATGGAGCACTCAGATCAAAAAACTTGGGGTCAAGATGTGACAGGCCACCCCCAAATATGTCACTTTGGCATATTAATTATGTTGAATTAAAGTTATCTGAGAAACAGCTAGTGCAGAAAGGACACTATGACCCTCCTCTCTGTGTCTCTGAAAACAGAAGATAGGGAAACAGCCTCACTGCCAATGCCAGGGAGGTCTCTTCAGCTGTTAGGACAGTGCTTGGCACAGGGTAAGTGCTGTGTTAACAAACACTGCTTGGCTACTTCACTGATTAGTACCCAAGACTAAGTTTCTTTGCCTTGTCAGTTCTTCACACATTTATTATTTCTTTGTCTAAAAGGTATAAAAGCTGCTTGCTTTGGTCATTTCTTTGAGCCTCATATATCTATGAATTCCTGTAAGTACCAAGTCAAAATTTGATTTTTCTCCTGATAATCTGTCTTACATCAATTTAATGACTAGACCAAAAAAAGAACCTAAAAGGATTGAGGGGAAGTGTTTTCCTCCCCAACAGTCATCACACATCCCACAGCCTTACTCAGCCAATGCTGTCAGTTCTCCATGCATTAGGTATTCGAATCCAGCCACTTCTCACTTCTGGGTAAAATGTAACTCAGATCACATCACTTCTCTTCTCACAATGGCCCAATGGCTCCATCTTACTCAAAGCCAAAGTTCTCCTCTCCACCTAGTCTCCCCATCACTCACCAGCTCCAGGAATAAGTTGACCTTTGTTTCAGGACCCCGGCCACGCTCCTGGCATGGAATGCTCCTTCCCCAGGTGTCTGGTTGACTTGCTCACTCACCTTCTGCAGGTCTTCTCGTGAGGCCTTCCCTGATCATTCTATTTAAAATGCAGCCCCTCCTGCCACGTCCTCTCTTCCCACCCCTCTCCCCCACTTCCCTATTCTCCCCAGGGCTCGTTATCACCTAGCATACTGTATGTTTCACTCACTTATGTCATTCCCCTCCCTGCACCTCCACCATTAGACTGTCAGCTCCATGAGGGTAAGGATTTTTAGGCTGTACACCAGAGTCTCTCCACCTCCTAGAAACTGTGTCTGACACAAGGTGAGTGCTCAGTATATGTTTGTTAATCTCCCAGATGGACTGTAAGTGGCAAACGCAAGTTGCAGAACAACGAGAATGGGTGTGATCTAATTTATGTAAAAGAACACCCACAAAACACCACTCGGCACCTGTATACATCCATGTATATGGATGTAAATGCACAGAACGGGCTCTGGAAGTGTTACTGAGTCAAGTTCGCTCTGCTCACTGCGTGACAGGCCAGCAAATCTGAGACATAAGTTGCTGAGGCAAGGAAGGGACTTCAACTGGGGAGCCAGCCAACCAAGAAGATGACAGGCTAGTGCCTCAAAATGGCCAACTTGTCAAGACCCAGATCTTTGTAGGTCTGGATTCCAAAGTGGCCTGAGACACTGAGCCCCAGGCCCAGGCTACCTCCAGCCACGTAGATTGGTCTCGGGAGTTCTTCTTTCTAGAGCTTTCTCTCTTGGTGGTTTTCAGGACTTAATGAAGCTCAGGTTCTTGATGCCTCATTGCAGAAAAAATTCAGTGAGAGACAAAGTGATAGGTAAGAGGTAGATTTATTTAGATTCAGAGAGAAGCACCCTCCATAGACACAGTGTGGGCCATCGCAGAGGATGAGTGTGGCCCACACTCTTTTAACTTATTGTATATAACAGCAATTGAACATGAGCTCATTCAGAACACCAAGAAGGGACTGGACTGCTATATACTTACTGTGCTTGACTGATTGCCTTTTCAGAAATATTCACAAGTTTTTATGAGCCATATCATAGCGAAATGTATTTTCATTAGGAGATGCTTAGAAGGACTGCTGGTTTCCTTAGGGAATTTCTTGGATGATAAATACTGAATATTTTGTTACTATTTTCTCTCTAAAAGCTTCTGCCATGTGGAACTTTTGTCATGTGGAAAAGATTTCAGGATGTATGGCAGAGAAAATGATTGGTATTTAATTTACTGAAGTGGAACATACAGAAATAATTTTTATGTTCTAGAAAGATATTATGAACATTATCTCTATAAATATTTTATATCATTTTGCTGTTCAGGCATTCAAAAATACCTTCAACACCAAATGTCTTTGAATACAAGCACAGCAGTACTATCTCTTATGGATTCAGTATTAATATAATAATTATGAAATTAACAGCATTTTTGAGGGCAAATATAAGAGATAAACTGCAAGAGCTTCCAAGCATTGTCTAGAGGCACCCAGGAGCTTATTTTGATAGGCTGAAGATTTCAGCTTAAATGTTGAGAGCAAGCTCACTTTCAGAAAAATCAGAGTTCCCTTAGGCTAACTCTATTTAATTCACTCAGCTCAGGAAAGCTGAAATTGTTCTGAATTGACCTGCATAAAAACTGTAGATCCTGAGGTGTCTAATTGAAATGATTGCTTTGTGGTGTCTTTCACTGGACATCATGATGTTTTTCTTCCCTTTTGTGCAATATTGACAGATACCCATGACACAACAAATATTTATCTCTAATAGGCTTCTTCTGAGCATCCCTGTACTCTTCTGCTTCTATTGGGCTTCCCAAGAGTCAACTGTGTTTTAATTAAAACACAATTAGCAATTAAATCTGATGATGATGGTTGAATCATTTTTTTTAATTCTGTAATTTAGATATTATATATATGGTAAAATGTGGGTTAGAAAAGCTTGTGGTTGCCATTATGTTTAATATGTTAAAAAACTTAATAAGCACATTCAAATTAGGTGTATGGCAGCAGACATACAGACTTAGAGAACAAGTTTATGGTTACCAGGAGGAGGGATAGGTTGGGAGTGTGGGATTGACATGCACACAATGCTCTATTCAAAACAAAGAGCCAAGAAGGACCTACATAGCACAGGGAACCCTACTCAATATTCTTTGCTAAATGGGAAAAGAATTTGAAAAAAGTGTTATTTTTGTTGTTCAGTCACAAAGTCATGTCCCACTATTTGCAGCCTCATTGACTTTAGCACACCAGGCTCCTCTGTCCTCTATTATCTCCTGCAGTTGGCTCAAGTTCGTGTCCATTGGGTTGGTGATGCTGTCTAACCATCTCATCCTCTGCCACCCCCTCTATCCTTTTGCCTGCAATCTTTCTCAGCATCAGAGTCTTTTCCAAATAGTTAGCCTTGTTGCATCAGGTGGCTAAAGTATTGGAGTTTCAGTTTCAGCAACAGACTTTCCAATGAATATTCAGGGTTGATTTCCTTTAGGATTGACTGATCTGATCTCTTAACTGTCCAAGAGACTGTCTCAGGAGTCTTCTCCAGCATAATTCAAAAACATCAATTCTTTGGCACTCAGCCTTATTTATGGTCCACCTTTCAGATCTGTATACAATTACTAGAAAAACCATAGCCTGAAGCCATGAAAAACCAAGACTGGAGGCCATGATCTTAGTTTTTTTAATGTTAAGTTTCATGCCAGCTTTTACACTCTCCTCTTTTACCTTCATGAGGAGGCTCTTTAGTTTCTCTTTGCTTTCTGCCATTATAGTGGTATCATCTGTATATCTGAGGTTGTTGATTTTTCTCCTGCAATCTCAGTTCCAGCTTGTGATTCATCCAGCCCAGCATTATGCATGATGTACTCTGCAAATAAGTGAAATAAGCAGAGTGACAATGCACAGTTTTGTCATACTCTTTTTCCAGTTTTGAATAGGTCACTTGTTCCATGTCCAGTTCTAGCTATTGCTTCTTGATTCTCATTCAGGTTTCTCAGCAGACAGGTAAGGTGGTCTGGCACTCCCATTTCTATCAGAATTTTCCACAGTTGTGATTCATATAATCAAAGGTTTTAGCATAGTCAGTGAAGCAGAAGTAGCTGTTTTCTGGAATTTGCTTGCTTTCTCCATGATCCAACAAATTCTGGCAATTTGATCTCCGGTTCCTTTGCCTCTTCAAAACCCAGCTTGAACATTTGGAAGTTCTCTGTTCACATACTACTAAAGTCTAGCTTGAAGGAGTGCTGAAGCCTGAAAACGAAAGTGAAAGTCGCTCAATTGTGTCCGATTCTTTGCGGACCCCATGTACTCTCCACAGAATTCTCTAGGCCAGAATACTGGAGTGCGTAGCTTTTCCCTTCTCTAAAGGAACTTCCTGATCCAGGAATTGAACCAGGGTCTCCTGCATTGCAAGCAGATTCTTTACCAACTGAGCTATCAGGGAAGCCTGGCTGAAGCCTAGCTTGAAGGATTTTGAGCATTACCTTGATAGCATATGAAATGAGCACAATTGTATGGTAATTTCAATATTCTTTGGCATTGCTCTCCTTTGAGATTGGAATGAAAACTAACCTCTTTCAGTCTTGTGACCACTGATGAGTTTTCCAAATTTGCTGACATATTGCAGCCATGAAATTAAAAGACACTTACTCCTTGGAAGGAAAGTTATGACCAACCTAGATACCATATTAAAAAGCAGAGACATTACTTTGTCAACAAAGGTCTGTCTAGTCAATGCTGTGATTTTTCTAGTAGTCATGTATGGATGTGAGAGTTGGACTATAAAGAAAGCTCAGTGCCGAAAAATTGATGCTTTTGAACTGTGGTGTTGGAGAAGACTCTTGAGAGTCTGTTGGACTGCAAGGAGATCCAACCAGTCCATCCTAAAGGAGTTCAGTCCTGAGTGTTCATTGGAAGGACTGATGTTGAAGCTGACACTCCGATACTTTGGCCACCTGATGTGAAGAGCTGACTCGTTGGAAATGACCCTGATACTGGGAAAGATTGAGGGCAGAACGAGAAGGGAACGACAGAGGATGAGTTGGTTGGTAGCATCAATGACTTGATGGACATGGATTTGGGTGGGCTATGGGAGTTGGTGATAGACAGGGAGGCCTGGCGTGCCATAGTTCAGGGGGTCTCAAAGAGTTGAACTTGACTGAGCAACTGAACTGAACTGAACTGAACTGAATATATATTGAATATTAAATAGCTCAGCTGGAATTCTGTTACCTCCTCTAGTTTTGTTCATAGTAATTTTTCCTACGGCCCTCTTGACTTCACACTTTAGGATGTATGACTCTAGGTGAGTGACCATGCCCTCTTAGTTATCCAGGTCATTAAGGACATTTTTTGTGTAGTTCTTCTCTATTCTTATAGATACATGTATATGAAAAGCTGAATAACTCTGCTGCACACCTGAATCTAACACAACGTTGTTGATCAATTACACTTCTATATAAAATAGAATATTTAAAATATATAAGAGAAAGAAATAAGCTGTGTGCTAGACAACTCTAAATAACAGAAAGGAAATGATGGAAAAAAGGCCAGAAGAATTCTTCATTAAGTTGCCTGTAAGGCTCTTAATGTTTTTGTTCTACTTTTGAGTCATAAACTATAAATCTTAGGATAATATATTATTATTGTGGTTTAGACAAGAAAGGCAACTTGAGCATCTAATCACAGATGTTTAGCCAAAACAGTCTTAAGTCTGACAACCTAAAGATTGCAAATGACTGTAAACATATAAGGGCTTCCCTTGTAGCTCAGGTGGTAAAGCGTCTGCCTACACTGCGGGAGACCCAGGTTTGAGCCCTAGGTTGGGAAGATCCTCTGGAGAAGGAAGTCACCCCACTCCAGTACTCTTGCCTGGAAAATCTCATGGACAGAGGATCCTGGTAGTCTACAGTCCATGAGATCACAAAGAGTCGGATACGACTGAGCGACTTCACTACACTGCACTAAGTTTTAAAAAAAAGGAAATGTATATCTTTCTTTTGTTAATACCTGTTTAGGCAACTTTCAATTAAACAATCCACTTCATCTTTTTATCCTATTGGGTAGAAAGGCTGTTATGACATTACTCACATTTGATTTCCCTTGTGGCTTAGCTGGTAAAGAATTCACCTGCAATGCAGGAGACCTGGATTCTATCCCTGGGCTGGGAAGATCTCCTGCAGAAGGGAAAGGCTACCCACCCCAGTATTCTGGCCTGGAGAATTCCATGGACTGTATAGCCCATTGGGTCAAAAAGAGTCAGATATGACTGAGCAACTTTCACTTTCGTACTTTCATAAACTTGGTGAAGACTTACCAGCCTGCCAAGACTCTTAGCATTGATTTTTGACTTATTAATTTTTTGTTTTAAACAGTATTTGTCTGCACCTAATGTCCTATTGTATAGCACAGTGTACTGTATAAAATATCATATGATAAACCATAATGAAAAAGAATACAACAAATAATGTATGTATATACATTATTATACATGTGTGTGTGGGTATATATATATATATATATATTCTTTACCAGCTAAGCCACAAATGTGATTTATATATATATATATTTGTCTGAGACTCTTTGCGATTCAATGGTCTGTGGCCTACTAGGCTCCTCCATCCATGGGATTTTCCAGGCAAGAATACTGGAGTAGGTTGCCATTTTCTTCCCCAGAGGATCTTCCTGACTCAGGGATTGAACCTGGGTCTCCCACATGGTAGGTCGATGCTTTACCATGTGAGCCACCAGAGAAGTCCTGAAATATCTTATGATAAACCATAATGAAAAAGAATACAACAAAGAATGCATGTGTGTGTATATATATATATATATATATACATACATATTATATTTGGCTGAGTCACTTTGCTGTGAAGCAGAAATTAATACGTTATAAATCAACTATACTTCAATAAAACAAATTTAAAAAAGCATTTGTTTCTTTGTGACTTTATGCCTCATGTGGACCAGCTGCTATCCCTAGTGATAATTTGTGCTCATGATACCGTACCTAAGTGAGTCCCATGTCAGAGCAGGTAAGAGAGACCCAGGTCCCGAGGGTCTTGTTTCTGGGACAAAACGGATGGGACTGGAGGGCCGTGCCAAGTTGTGACCTAACATATGGCAGTGCTCAAGAGATATTGATTGAAATAAATGTCCTTAAATGTCCCAGTGGGAAGTTACTCACTCATCATTTATTTTTATTTGAAAATGTGATTGCTTCTATAACTTTTTAAGGCTGACGTTGTTATATGAACAAGTTTTTTTTTAAAATTTCCATCCTGTTATAGATTAAACAAATATTGACAAATTCCAAGCTTTATCTCTGCATATAAATTGCCTTAATGATTTTTATATCACTATTATTGGTCTCGGGCTCTTCATTATAGAGCAAACAAGTATTCTACTTAGTAAGAGCATGTAACGAGACTTAAACTCCCCATAGGTTCAAGACACAGAAAAGTCCTTTTTCAGCAGTTTGACTCAGGCAGGGAATGCATTTATAATTATTTATTTATATTTTTGTCTGTGCTGGGTCTTCGTTCCCACACAGGCTTTTCTCTAGGTGCTGTGAGCAGGGGCTGTTCTCCAGTTGCAGTGCACAGGCTTCTCAGTGCAGTGACCCCTCTTGTTGTGGGGCTATGCAGCACTCGGGCCTCTGTAGCCCGGACACGTGGGTACCGCAGCTGTGGCTCCAGGGCTCTAGAGTGCAGGCTCAGTGGTTACAGTGCATGGGCATAGTTGCTCTGGCATGTGCAATCTTTCCAGATCAGGGATTGAACCTGTGTCTCCTGCATTAGCAGGCAGATTCTTTACCACTGAACCACCAAGGAAGCCTCTAAGGGAGTGTATTTAATCTTTTCCTAGCTTCATTTTCCTCATCTATAAAATGTCAGTGACTTTGTATTACAGGTAATGCATTTTGTGAGATTTAACACACTGTCACTGCAGATATTATGCAGTTGCTTTGACTGGGAGTGCTATTGTGGTTTAAAAAAAAAGAAACACTTTGTGTAACCATCTGTAAGTGAGTGAAAAGTGAAAGTCACTCAGTCATGTCCAACTCTTTCGACCCCATGGATTTCTCTAGTCCATGGAATTCTCTAGGCCAAAATACTGGAGTGGGTAGCCTTTCCCTTCTGCAGGGGATCTTCCCAACCCAGGGATCAAACCCAGGTTTCCTACATTGCAGGCAGATTCTTTTCCAGCTGAGCCAAAAGGGTATCCATCTGAAGCTAATATTTAAACAGCTTTATAATGCCTTATAGAAGAAACACATAATTACTTTTTAATTATACTTTCACTTAAACAAGCATCAAATTCTTATTCTTTATAGTTAACACAGGGGCAATTTTTTTATTTCAAATGTATAGGCCCCATACTTCTTCTCTAGAACTATTTTTAATAATTCAGATTTTCAGTGTGAACTAGAATACTGGATAGAGAATCATGAGACTTGATTTCTATTTCCTGACACTGCAACTAATTTGGTATTCTTTTGGGACAAGGCATTTGACCTCTTTTTAGTTTAGCTTAACCAGCTGTAAATTGTTATAAAAATGATTTCTGGCAGAGAAAATCTGCAAAGTTACTTTTATTGGGGAAAATATAGTTAAAATATTATGAATAACTTTTGAAAATAAAAAAAAAGTTAATAAAAAAACAAAGAAGTTACTTCCTGTTTGTTATAAGTGAACGTTTAGGTGCGTAATCCCCTTGCACTGTTGCTGCTGCTGCTGCTGCTGCTGCTAAGTCGCTTCACTTGTGTCTGACTCTGTGTGACCCCACAGACGGCAGCCCACCAGGCTACCCCTTCCCTGGGATTCTCCAGCCAAGAACAGTGGAATAGGCTGCCATTTCCTTCTCCAATGCATGAAAATGAAAAGAGAAAGTGAAGACGCTCAGTCGAGTCCGACTCTTAGCGACCCATGGACTGCAGCCTACCGGGCTCCTCCATTCATGGGATTTTCCAGGCAAGAGTACTGGAGTGCGGTGCCATCGCCTTCCCCGCCTTGCACTGCACGTGCTTGCAAAGATGTATTTCTTGTACATATAGAATCAATATTAATTGTTAATTTCTCTTTCACTTAGAAACACATAGAAGAACTCTTTAGCTTCCTTTTAAGGACATCTTAAAATAGCAAAAAGCTGAAAGGCACTGTCTCTTTTTCCTTTTGTTAATAAGACAATGGGAAAACCGAAGTCCTCAGGGGATGGTGTGAGAACGTCATGGGTTCCAGCGGGGCTTGGCTGCTGGTGTCTGATCCTTTGTTGTTGAAATTGGTCAGACTAGAAACTAAGAATAGAGGATGTCTAAGTCATTTGCTAAGTCATTTGTTGTTGTTCAGTCACTAAGTCATGGCTGGCTCTTTGCAAACCCATGCACTGTAGCACTCCAGGCTTCTCTGATCATGGGATTTTCCAGGCAAGAATACTGGAGTGAGTTGCCATTTCCTTCTCCAGGAAATCTTCCTGACACAAGGATCGAATTTGTCTCCTACACTGGCAAGGAGATTCTTTACCACTGAGCCACCAGGGAAGCCCAGTTGCCCTTCTGAGGTTCCTTCAAACTTAAAAAAAAAAAAAAAATTAACATGTCCTCACCATTCTTGCGAAGAAGGTAATGGTACCCCACTCCAGTACTCTTGCCTGGAAAAATCCATGGACAGAGGAGCCTGGTAGGCTGCAGTCCATGGAGTCGCTAAGAGTCGGACACGACTGAGCGACTTCACTGTCACTTTTCACTTATATGCACTGGAGAAGGAAATGGCAACCTACTCCAGTGTTCTTGCCTGGAGAATCCCAGGGACGGGGGCGCCTGGTGGGCTGCCGTCTATGTGGTCACACAGAGTCGGACATGACTGAAGCGACTTAGCCGCAGTAGCAGCAGCAGCAGCACCATTGTTGCTTATGGAGCTTTTTCCTTTGCTAATCCCTGGCATTGAAGTTACCCTTCACATGAGATGGTCCCATGGAATGGAAACAAAGCTCAGTTCAGTTCAGTCAGGTCAGTCGCTCAGTCGTATCCGACTCTTTGCTACCTCCATGAATCGCAGCATGCCAGGCCTCCCTGTCCATCACCAACTCCTGGAGTTCACTCAGACTCACTTGCATTGAGTCAGTGATGCCATCCACCCATCTCATCCTCTGTCATCCCCTTCTCCTCCTGCCCCCAGTCACTCCCAGCAGCAGAGTCTTTTCTAATGAGTCAATTCTTTGCATGAGACGGCCAAAGTCCTGGAGTTTCAACTTCAGCATCATTCCTTCCAAAGAAATCCCAGGATTGATCTCCTTCAAAATGGACTGGTTGGATCTCCTTGCAGTCCAAGGGCCTCTCAAGAGTCTTCTCCAACACCACAGTTCAAAAGCATCAATTCTTCTGTGCTCAGCTTTCTTCACAGTCCAACTCTCACATTCATACATGACCACTGGAAAAATCATGGCCTTGACTAGACTGACCTTTGTTGGCAAAGTAATGTCTCCTCTTTTGAATATGCTATCTAGGTTGGGCTTAATTTTTCTTCCAAGGAGTAGGCATCTTTTAATTTCATGGCTGCAATCACCATCTGCAGTTAGAAACAAAGTTAGACTTGTCTAAAAACAAGGGATTAATCAGAGGTGCAAGTAAGTTCATCAATATCGACCACATTTCGATTTTTACATTTGCTAATTCACTTTAAAGAAGGAGACACCGTTTGCAAACATCACAGCTAAAATTACTAATTTAAGGCCTAAATAATTCATATTGTTTGTCAGCTCCTATTTCTAACACAGGAAACATTGCTCATGGCCAACCCCAGACTGTTAGAAGAAGGCCTGGGAGACTTTCACAGTGTGTTTTCAGAGTACATGATGGCATCACACGTTATTTCTCTCCTTGACCATGTTTAGTTACCAAAGTCTCTGGGAAACTGAAGTAGCCAAGTTTTACATCAGAGATGAAAAGATTTCCAGATTAGCCCTGGGTCTCCAGAGAGTATCTAAAGGGCTTAATAATATTAGTGTATGTTTATTATTAGGCAGTCCTTTAGAGGACTTTTAGAAGTCTAGTGCTTTATATTTAAAAAAAAAACAATAATAAATAATTTTTGTTTTTTCTGAGAAGTTAAAATGTTAAAAGTAAACTCACTGTCTGCAAAAAAGAGAAAGAGTGCAGGGAAAAAATGCATCTCAGAGGTAAGAATAAAGGACTAAAAGAGTTTTGATAAAATAAAACAAAAATACAGTGTTTAAAAATTGTGACTAATTTTCCAAAATGAAATGAAAGTTAATTTAAAAAAAAGAAGGTACATTCTGTTGTAAGTGAATGGATAGTTGCATGAACCTCTGCACTACAATTGTTTGCAAAGATATCTGTCTGGTATAGAAAAAATTAATGTTAATTGTTAATTTCTCTTTCCTTTCAAAGGAAGCACATAGGATAAATCTTTGGCTTCCATTTAAGGACATTTTAAAACAGTAAAAGTCAAAAGGACATTTACATTTTACCTTTTGTTAATAGAACAACAACTGCAAAGACCTATATGAGTTTTGGTGAAATTAAAGAGGATTTATTCCTCTTCATTAGCTTCCCAGGTGGCTCAATGCTAAAGAACCTACCCACCAATGCAGGAGATGTGTGTAGGTTCGATCCCTGTGTTGGGATGATCCCTTGGAGAAGGAAATGGCAACCCATTCCAGTATTCTTGCCTGGAGTATCCCCATGGACAGAAGAGCCTGGCAAGTTACAGTCCATGGGGTCACACAGTCAGACAGGACTGAAGTGACTTCACACACACACATGTATTCCTCTTCAGCTTTCCCCAAGTTCCACTGCCTACTTTAAATGTCCATCCTGTCTTGTGTGGCTTAACAAAATTGACAATCTCTAATTGAAATCCTTTTTTTATATAATAGATATCAAAATTTGTTAGGGTCACCTCTCTAGCAGGAATTCCACTCTAGAAGTTTCTGATGAACCCAGAAAAGACATTAAGAACAATTTTTTTTTCAAGCTGGTGAAGAAGAATCATAAATTATTCTTTTCTAAATTGAGCTACAGGTACTTCTAGTCAAATGTAACTTATGTGAACTTTCAAATATACTTACATGTTCCCCTACAAGTAGTTTAGGTGAATCATCAGAACTCACGCTATTTACCTAGTTATTTAACTTGAGAGAAACTGAATGGTAACAGTGAAATATTTCAGGAAAGCTTGACAGGAAACAGCAGTATTTTTGACATGTCAAAGTAACATTAAGTCTGTTATAATACATGATGACAATTTCAGGATATTGTGCCTTCCTTAGTAAATTTAGGACATGAATTCATACTAAATATACACACTGCATTTCTAAAAAGTGATTCTTCTCATCTAAATATATAGGAAAAATGATTATAGCAATTAGGATGAAACAGAAGACTTGGTGCTTCAGGTCTGCTGCTATAAATAATTTATTGGAAAATAGAACTTGGGAAAAAATGGGAGAGGTAAAAAACTAAAACATTTTTAAGTAAATGTGAACTATGTCTGTGTATTCCAAGCTTCAGAAATATGTGAAAACTGTGTAATAAATTTTAATTATCCCAAAGAATAGCCAGAACTACATTTTTACAAAAATACAGAGTATGAGGGAGGTTTTGCTTGCTTTTAGAAGTCTAGCTTAATTGTTATAATTCAAATGGAAAGAAATAATAACAGTAGTAGAGTCAAATTTTCCTTATTAACAGCTACGTTGTTATTTAGTCATAAATTAACTAATTTCTGTTTAATGCTTTTTGGTTCACTAAAATTCTTGTGGTTAAGTTCTTCACTGAACAGTGTTGTGCATAAGCATAATAGAAGTTCTAATGTCATTTAATGGGACTTCATCTCGTTTTGTAGCCATCCTCACAGGTTGGGCAGTTTGGTTTGTCTTAAGTTTGCATCTTCTCAAAAGTTGATTCTATGGTCTTTCTTTAGACCAAATAAATAAATAAAACCTTGACAAAAAGTGTGTGTGTATGTAGATTGTGTGTTTATGTTATTAAAACTCTGTGCATCATGTTTCATACTTGTATAAAGGGAGTACTAGTATACAACATACCTTAAACAACATCTTTGAGCCTTAAACAGAATAATGATCATAAAATGTCTCCTTATAATAAGTATAAAATAAATTTAGATATTTTAATTAATATTGCAATTAGAAGTGTTTATTAATGTTAAAAAATCTGAGCACCTATTTTGTAGCAGATATGGATATAGTAAAACTTACTTTGTATATTCCCAGTAGTCTAGTTTCATAATTTATAATTGATAAGTAATATATAATTTGCATACCAAATAATAATGCA